>JAKTZB010000005.1:600000-873479 GCA_030564745.1 Scheffersomyces segobiensis
TGAAAACTTCGCCTACTAGTGCTGTTTCTCTATTTGTTTACGAGTACTCATTAACTGCAATTCAAAGAGTCAATCGTAAAACGCTAGACTAGGCGAAGACATCTACTTCTATGTTATTGACTTCTTTTTGACTCGTCAACATTTGCACATTTTCATTCTTTTCTACATCTTCATCTTCATTTAAACTTATAGACTTCATAGAAATAAGGGCATCATTAATTGTATAGAACTTCTTCGTGGTATAGAGAGTCAAGGTATTCATATTTTAAATAAATAATCGTCATCGTCGTAAGCATGGTTCTTGTTTGATCTGTCATCATCTGCTACTCTTCGAATAAGCACATCGTAGCTTTCGTTAACATTCACAAAATCTATATCGTCCTCGTTCTCGTCAAGTTCTTTTAGAATATCTTCATGGTCGCCATTATCGTCTGCTTGCATTCCATAATATCGAGTGAGCAGATCAGGCAGAATATACTCCTTGTTGTCGTCTTCTTCGTCTGAGTCATATTGAGGAGTTCCTCCTGCTGAGGTGTTGCTTGTCTTGTTACTACTGGAAATGTTACTAGAAGCTAAACTAGATCTGGCAGAATTGCCATCCTTTGAATTAGAATAGAGAGACTGTGAGTTGGTCAAAAGATTTTGTAGTCGAGATTTCTTCTTAACCACCTGTTTTTGAATCTTTGTTTCTGTCTTTTTGACACTGGTAGTCTCGCTCGGTGTAGTAATTGTGGTGATTGCATTGCTTTCTATATCTTCGATGTGTTCATCCGTATGAACAGATGGTTCTATAATCACCAGTGTGGATCTGGGAGATGACTCAAGTTGTTTTTTAATGTATAGCGGTAGATTCTCGCCTACAAGCGATAGTCTTCTCGACTTCCTGTCTACATCTTGTACTGGTTTGGATGCAACATTCAGGACGGAGGAATTGGGATTTCTCAACTTGGGCAAATCTATCGACTTTGATTTTGATCCAAGGACAAATCGAAATCTTTTCTGGACTTCTTTGAGTCTGTTTTTGGTCAACGGCAGTGTTTCATTTGGTGTAGACACTCTGGATGTGGATACTTCTGCTTTCGTGATTACATTGACATTTGTAGTGCTGTTTTCTGCTGGTTTTCTAAGGCTTCTGTTCCTAGGATAATCACCCAGCATTATATCTGACACTGTGGATTTCAGATGCATCAAGTCTAGCGACATTCTACGTTGGTTTTTTGTCATTTTGGGCATTTCCTGGCGGGAAATCTGGAAAGTATTCGGATTTCTAGAAAGATTTGGACGAGTTCCAGACCCAGAAGTTTTTCTGCCATTAACCCCATTACTTGTGTTAGTATAGGATACAGCTTCCGACGTTGGAGAGTCTGTTTCGAACGATTCTAGACCCAAGGATTCAATCATACGAGCCACCTCCCTGAACAATGGGTTCCGCTTCTTCTTCCAAAGGCCTACAATCTCGGCTATATTCACATGATCGCCGGCATAGAACCCACTGAATCTGCTGTCATAAAGTTCGTCTACTTTTAGTTGGAGCAACTCAAGATTATGAACATCTAAAGTCTTGAGCAAATGCTGCCAGTCGATTCTTTGGAAAAATAACAGCGGGTCCAGAAGTGAATCTGCGTAGTCTTCCACATAACGAGCGAGATGCTGCTGTTTGTGGTCGTTCCACTTCATCTGAAAGTTAGTATGAGTTTAAAGAATATAGGCAGCTTGAACTTACGGTGGAGAATAGATGCTCGCAAACATATATTATAACACAGTGTAAAGGACGGTCCACAATATGGATCTTCTAATACATTATAATTAGAATATTGACATGAATATGAATTGTATTTGTAATGAATACCAATTGGTTGAATATAGTTACGGATGTATCTAATTGGATCTGTGCCTTAAGCTAACTGTCCAATACACAACATGTTATATGTTATATCATACATTATATTCTATTCGGCAAATTCTAACAATAATTGTACTCACCTCTTCCATAGGCTCTAGCTCATTATGGCCCCATACATGCTCAGCCATGGACATCAGTATGAAATATAGATTTGGCAAGAAAGAATTCTAGAAATTCCTGGAAGTTATAAGTAAATATGCCCTTATCGGCTTGTTAATGTGCAGGAATTACAAAACGGTTACTATTGGCAAGAAACCTGAGCTTATAACTAATAGGATATTGGAAATAGCTCAATTTCAGGGTAAATGAGAAAAGTGAGGCACTCCTACAATCAAGTAGAACAACTCACCTTTCCGGCTCTTTTCTTTGAAACCAGAAAACTCTTTTGCTTTCGCGTTCACTTCTCTTTTGCCAGTTAATGAAATATGTGATTATGCGCACTTTGATTGCAAATTGAAATCTAACTCGTTTTGCACCTACAAAAGGAACACCAGACCAGCAGCATCTTTCAAAAAATCCAAGTTACAGTATGCAAAAAATGGACGAGTCCGGAGTCGAACCGGAGACCTTTCGCATGCTAAGCGAACGCGCTACCAACTACGCCACACGCCCCTTAAATTTAGAATTGAAATGGTCCCTAGCAGGATCGAACTGCTGATCTTGGCGTTATTAGCACCACGCCTTAACCAACTGGGCCAAGGGACCTTTCCATATAATAGAGGTAGTGGTAGCTACATATCAACTTAATAAGTCACGTTTTAGTCTCGTGTTTGCAGTTTAAGGTAACTTCTCCAAGAGGATTTTATATTGGGATCTACTCCACCCTTCGAAATGAATTACGAGCAGATGTATTTTCTCTGGAGAAAATAGGTTTGATATTAAAAGGAATATATGGCATTCCGTTAAAAAAAGACCAATTAAACGGTTTAAATTATTTTAGTAGGCATGCCATTTCGTTAAAAAAAAAATGTATATCTTTCAAAATATTATCCTTTCATGAATTTCATTGCAACCTACACTTTCTCTTAAATTGACCATGTCCAGCTTGTTTATTAATTTTTTGATTTTGATGTTCATGTTATCGTAAATTTTGGGATTTCCCGTTGCAAAAATATACGAGGAAGATAATTTGCCTCTACTGTACAACATACATTTTAGTTTTGAATTGAACTATTTGAGTCAATTGTTATGAAAATGAAAAGAATACCATTAAGACTTTCAAGTACATTTATATATATGATGAACTATGGCATCATGGCAATGATGGCCCCAAACATTGCCTGACAGCTTGATATGTCAGTTTATGAGCCACTTGAATCTAGTTGGTAGGAAATCCGTGAATAAAAGCCCAAAGATGTTCCCGAATTTAAGCAAAATATTTAAAAACTGGGATGAAAACCCTGTACCAATTCATTGAAATAGAGATACTTACTTTGTTTGTCTCCGATTATTCCTGTTTGTCTTGGGCTTAGCAAATATAACCTCGAGAAGGTTCAAAATGAACATAGGCTCCACTGAACTTTTCCAGTATTCTCCCGAAATTCAGAAATCATTTTGATACAACTTTCATATCTTACATTTATATATCAAAGTCAAGCATAACCAGATTCTTATTCGAGTCCTCTTATTCTAGTCCCCAACACGTACAAGAGTTGCAACCATACTCAAAAAGATTTAACTGTACACAGGAATATTGAATTTTTCTGTATAACCTCATCTCTATTTCTGCATTCGAGTTCTTGAGAAAGTTCTCTTTTTAAAAGCTAAGGCTCGAGAAATCAAAGATGAAGTTTCTAGTCTCTTCCAACGATACTGGAGTCGTGAAGGAAGTTATTTGTAACCGAGGAACAGATACGTCGAAACAAGACGCTACCCAGCCTATTTCTGTGAAGAACTTCTGCACGGAACCAAACTGTACAAGAAAGAACAGGATAGTCCACATGATAAACTACGAGGAAAAGTATCTTGTAGCTATTAGAATTGGTGGAGAGCTCTCTGTTTATGAAATCGCAGACGATGAGTATGAAATTGAGGACGAATACAAGTACAATCTTTTGCATAACTATAAATTAGAAGTACCTTCCAATGACAAGCCTATTTCGTTATTTACTGTTGAAAGCCTAGAGGCTGTAGCTGTTGCATTTTCTTCTGGAAAGGTTTTTTTTGTGAACTTCAACGATGATAAGTTTAATAGAGAGCCTGTTTTGGTACAATTGCCTGGCGGAAAGGAGATTGCTGAGTTCAGCAAGAACCCCAGTGTGGAAGGCATTTTTGGTTATGGTGGAGAAGAGAACGACGTCAGAATTGTCAAATTGTATGAGAGTGATGTAACTTCAGAGATCTTTGCCAATGAGAGTATCCAAAACAGTTTCAAGTCGGAGGTGGTGTTCACAGCCAAAAACGTCAAGAACGACCATCTTGATTTGAGAGTTCCTGTTTGGATTACCAAGATCCGATTTTTCACAGAACAACCAGAAAAGGGCTACAAGTTCGTCACAGCTACACACTATGGTCAAATAAGAGTATACGAAACAAATCATGGCCGAAGACCAGTGAGAGACTTCACGGTTTGTCAGAAGCCAATTCTCACAATGACGTTTGCTAATGAGGAAGAAAGTGAAGTCATAATATCCGATCTGCATAACTTAATAGCAAAATACTCATTAACTCAAGTGGACGGTAAAGCATCCAAGACCCATTCCGCATCTGCTGGAGACATTGTCAAGCCTGTGGCTAAGTTGCTCGGCCGTTTTGTAGACCAGTTTGGGGCTACCTATGGCGTAGAAGTCGGTGAAGGATTTCTTGTCACAGGAGGATTAGATAGATATCTCAGAGTGTTTGATGTAGCTTCGAGAGAAATTGTGGCCAAGGTGTATGTTGGAGTAGAGGTATCATCTGTGGTGGCTCTCGATTATGAAGAGGAGGAACTGCAAGAAGAAACTGTCGGTGACATCGAGTTGCTCAAAAAACTGGAAAAAAGGAAGAGAGCGCTTCCGGTAGTGGAAAGGGAAGAAAGTGATGAAGAAGACTTGTGGAATCAACTTGAAGAGAAGGACATCAAGCGTAAGAGATCTTAACTTCGACAAAAAGCACAAGAAGTCAAGTAACAAAGCATTAGATATTGTACATTTAGTTCTATAGAAGTATAAATATGAATAGTTTAGATATGATACAGTCAATGAGATTAGCCTCATCAGAGTCTACTTGGATTTAGTAGGTGGTGCAACGTTTTCTTCCTCGATCATACGATTTACTCCTCTGTTGCTGGTGTTGATGACACTCATACATTTCCACTCGTTGACGTAGTTGCACTTCCACAACCGGATCTTACCATCGTCGCCTGCAGACGAGAGAATGGTGCCTGTCTTATTCCAGTTGACTCTCCAGACTTCCAGATTGTGGTCGTTCAATTTGGCTATCGTTTCTATCTTCAACTCTCCTGCTGTCTCTGTTGCCTTGAATATCCGCACATAGCCATCCTTACATCCTGTCGCTATTAAGTGATAGTTTCGTCCCATACAAGGAGCCCAATTCACGGAACGAATCAATCCGTTGTGTTCAGGAAGATTGCACAACTTTATATACTTGCAATTCAGAGACTTTGCTTTGGATTCCAGTTCAGCATCTGCGTAACTGAAGTTACCTCTTTCCAGCGAATCTTCTGGGGCTGTGCCGTAGATAAAACCTTGATCAAGAGCTACGACTATAAACATCTCGGTGCTGGCAAACTTGGCCGGACACCATTCGATAGCAAAACTACTCTGTAAGCTTTTAGCGGGCAACAGCAGAGAGAGTATGGGGATTTCAGTTGTCAATGCCCAGTTCAGCAAATCACTAGGCTCAAGCAGTTCGTATATACGGAAGATGCCATCCGAACCTACGCACCCCAATTTTAGCCCCAAATGGTTAGGCGCGAAGACTACATCATATATAGGGCCATAAGATTCTATAGCCAACGTAGCAAGCTTTATCCACCTACGTCCCGATCCATGCAACTCATCAGGCTGTTCCTGCCATACTTTTACAGTTCTATCATACGAACACAGTGCTAGAATCTTGGAACTCAGAAACTCAGGGTGAGCCCAGGAAACTTTCACAACCAGCGAGTCATGTGCCTTCCACAGATCGTTCAAAACCCATGAAGAAGTAGACGAATCGAGATCAAATACTTTGATATGTTGGTCTGACAGAGCAGTGGCAATGTGTTTACCGTAGAAGTCGTACTTGATATCGTGTATGAGATCCTCATGGCCAGTGATGAATGGTTTCATATCGTGTAAGAAGTGTCAATCTCTCGAAAATAATATGCACTATTGATTGGTCTTATGCAATTAAAGTTATTATAATCAGAATGTTTTGGATAGAATCTCCTCAAGATGGTTTAGAAATCTGTGGACCCGAATGCTAGTATCTTATAATGAGCTCTAAATATGAATCTGGATTAACTTCGATTTACGATGAAAACAAGCAATTAGCTGATTCTATAATACCAACGGCTTCTGGTTGCAAACCCTTAACTTCTTTCCTAAACAAGTGGAAAAAGGAACAATTGCAGTGATAAAGAAGTACAATCTCAAATTCTACCAAAGGCGGACTCATAGTTAAAAAGAAAGCTATTCTTTAGAGTATGGAGAAATGGCTGCGTATACAGGAATTGAAAATTATTAAAGTTATAATAAAACTAAAACGGAAGTGCCGAAACGGATAAAGTCAGCATTAGCAAACATCACAATTTAACTATTCCATAATATCCGTATTGGAGAACAAATCAAAAACTCTACTTTGTCATATAGGCTATTCTTTAGTCTGTCATAGTTATCTTAGTCTTATGGTTATATGCAGTATATACATAAGAGCAATGTGAACCTCCATAATTGCTACATAACTTGCCTGATAATAGCTAGAACTTACTATGAACAGCATCACAGTGCTTACCATTATGAAAGTATACTTTCTTTTCAAGAGAACTACCATCTTCGTTAGGTTTCAAAGACTTGAATATTGAAAGGTGTTCCCTGTATGCACACCCAGTATTTTGACGTGGCTAATTTGTTAATCTCGATTAACAAATACATAATTTTTCACATATTTAAATTCTACAGCCAACTATATTTCGTCCTTTTTCATTGAAAAAGAAAAGTATCAAAGTCTCCACTCAGAGGTGAAATATATATCCTGCCAATGATGTTTCATCTGAGACTTTTCCAGCTCTCGTTGCTTGTAGCTTCTGTTGCGCTTATAACCCTCAACAATCCACTCCAGGCTCTGGTAGCCTTTGCTGGGATTGGGTATGTTGTGACAGTTAGTTTGATTCCACGGGTTGCTCCTAGTTTTATCCGTATTGGACTCAAAGGACGTGATCTTCTGAAGCCGCCTCCTGTTGACTATATTGCTGAGTCCATGGGCATAGTCTCGGCGATAACCTATTTGTTCTTGATGTTTGGACTAATCCCGTTTGTATTCTTCAAGTACTTAGTTGTCTTTACGTCACTCTCTAATGATTCTAGTATCTCTGATAATTATAAGGCCCAGTACCAGTCAATATCCAATGTGAGGTTGTTCCCGCACAACAAGTTGGCTAGGTACTTGAGCGCCATTTTGTGTTTGCAAAGTACGACGCTTCTAGGATTCCTCGACGACCTCTTTGATATCAGGTGGAGGCACAAGTTCTTCCTTCCGGCCGTTGCGTCGTTGCCATTGCTAATCGTCTACTATGTTGATTTCTCGGTGACGTCGATTATGGTGCCAACTTTTGTCACCGACTTACCTGGCGGAGACTTGTTGATCTACGTCATTAATAGTATCAGCCGCATAGGCAACCATATTGTTACAAAGGTCACAGGCTTGTCATTCAGAACTTTGGCATCAGACTACGAAGTACCTAAAGCTTCCCCCAAGTTGATCGATTTGGGAGTGTTCTACTACGGCTACATGTCTGCTGTTTCTATTTTCTCACCCAATTCCATTAACATCTTGGCTGGGATCAACGGGTTAGAAGTGGGCCAGTCAGTCGTTCTTGGTTTGATTGTCGTCATAAACGACGCCTGTTACTTACTTTCCGACAATGTCTCAGGGGAAGCGTACGACTTCCACTTGTTTTCAGCAATATTCATCGTACCCTTTATTGGTGTATCGTTGGGGCTTCTCTCATTCAACTGGTACCCTTCCAAGGTGTTTGTAGGCGATACCTATTGCTACTTGAGCGGCATGGTGTTTGCAATTGTTGCAATCTTGGGCCATTTCTCCAAGACTTTGTTGTTGTTCCTCTTGCCGCAGATCCTCAACTTTATCTACTCTGTGCCTCAATTGTTCGGCATAGTGCCTTGTCCGAGACACAGATTACCCAAGTTCAATAAGGACTCTGGGCTCATGACTCCGAGCTACGGTGAGTTAAAACACAAGTCTTTTCTAGGAGTAGCCATGCTTACGGTGTTGGAGAAGTTACGCTTGATCCACCTCAAGAGAGACGCGAAAACCACCGAAATCAAGGAGTTCTCCAACATGACGTTGATCAATTTGTTCCTCGTGTGGTTCGGTCTGATGCGAGAAGACACCCTTTGTGTGGTGATATTGTTGGCGCAATTGACTATCGGTATAGCCATGATCTTTGTAAGACATACGGTGGGGCCATGGATTTTTGGTTATGATAATTTGAGCTGGGGCGTGAAGTAAGTAAGTTATAGAAAAGAAGCTATATAGTATAGAAAAAGTGGATAGAAACAATAAATCACAATAATACAGAAAAAGCATTAGATAGAATAGGAATAAATTGAAATTAGCATGGCGATGTTTTTCGCAGCTATTCTTTATTGTACTTATTCAGAAAAACATACATATATCTCAAACTTTTGATAAAAAAGATGACAAAAGATGGCAAAAAGCCCTAAGTAACTGTTGAACACAATGTCACAACCAGATCTTCAGTGCTGAAGAACAAAACTATCACCAAATTATAGGTTTTATTATATATAAGTGTTTGTTTTGCAACCTATCACGTGACCCCTGCACACAGCCCACATAAATCAATCTTCAATTCCAATCTTCAATTCCAATCTTCAAGTTTTCATTAATTCTGTTTCTCTATAATTCCACCTAAGACGTCCAATCTCATCCAATGGCTGGTCCACCACCTCCACCTCCACCACCTCCACCACCTCCACCACCTCCACTGCTTGGTGGGAGCGCATCGGCCCCTCCTCCACGAGTGACTCCTGGTAGAGATGCACTTTTGGGCGATATCCGGAAAGGTATGAAACTCAACAAGACTGTCACCGTTGATAAGCTGAAGCCCATAATTGACAGTAAGACTTCTGTAGGGGTGTCAGCTGCAGACTCTGGGATGATTTCGGCGCCCTCGTTGCCTCCTGTTCGTTCATCTTTGCATTCTACTGTTCCTCCAGCTCCTTCTGGGGCTCCTCAATTAGGTGATATTTTTGCTGGAGGAATTCCAAAACTTAAACATGTGAATAAAGACAACCGACAGGGTGTCATTCCGGCTTCAGCTCCCAAGATTCCGATTCCCGCATTCGGAGGTTCCACTTCGGGACCCCATGCTCCTTCTTCTAGACCTCATAAGAAGGGCGCAACCTCCGAGATACCACCAGTGCCAACAGGAGTTCCACCGTTGCCATCAATGCCATCTTCACGACCTTCTCATCGTAAAACTTCTTCTTCTTCTATACAAGCAGTACCTTCCGTAGTCCCCTCGCTTCCAGTTGGTGCTCCTCCACTTCCATCTGGCGCTCCCCCGATTCCTTCTGGTGCTCCCCCGATTCCTTCTAGTGCTCCCCCGATTCCTACAGGTTCTCTACCAACTCCAGCATCTGGTAAAACGCCAAAACTTCCACCAAGTAGACCTAAGAAGTCGCTGCACTTGAAATCTGAAAGCATCTCTTCTGTCGCTTCGTTTGAAGAAAGAAGAACTTCACCAATTCCGCCACCTCTTCCTTCCTTAGTGTCACCTTTATCTTCTGGAGTTCCTCCCCTTCCTGGATATCTGGCTCCGCCACCACCTCCAGGCGCCTCGCCATCGTTTTCAGCTGCTTCAATTCCTAAGAGCCCAGGTTTGCCTTCTGGAGGTCTTCCTTTTTTGGCTCAAATTAATGCTAAAAGAAACGAGAGCCATATTACCGAGTCTTCGCATAGAGCGTCTTCTTCATCACAGCAAGCACCAGCTTTACCTACAGGTGCCCCTCCACCTCCACCACCAATTCCATCCTCGCTTCCACCAT
The DNA here is from genome assembly GCA_030564745.1 of Scheffersomyces segobiensis. Taxonomy (NCBI): domain Eukaryota; kingdom Fungi; phylum Ascomycota; class Pichiomycetes; order Serinales; family Debaryomycetaceae; genus Scheffersomyces; species Scheffersomyces segobiensis. The sequence goes on from JAKTZB010000005.1 coordinate 610,135, forward strand.
CCATTCCTTCATCGCTACCTCCAAGAAATACAGCTCCCCCAGCTCCCCCAGCTCCCCCAGCTCCTCCTATCAATTCAGGAGCTCCTCCTCCTCCTCCTCCTCCACCACCACCACCACCAAATGCTCCTCCGCCTCCTTCTTTGACGGCCTTTTCGTCTAATTCTGGTTCTAAACCTTCTTCCAAACCTTCAGCTGGTCCAATAGCAGTGGGAGGATTGCCATTTTTAGCACAAATCAATGCAAAACGTAACGATGCTTTCGTGGTAGACGGCGCAAGTGGCTATTCTACAGCAGAAGATACTCCTTCTTCAAACGCCCCTCCTTCTAAGGGAGCAGCTGCTCCCAGATTTTCTATTGTACCTCCAGTTCCAAAATTAGCTTCTTCTACACCTTCGTCTTCTGTACCAAGAATCCCTGCAATTTCGCCTCCTGTACGTAATATTCCACCACCATCGTCAATTCCGTCAGCACCGCCAATACCTTCATCGATTCCCTCATTTCCTACTAAAGCTCCTCCGATCCCTTCTTCTTCAGCCCCACCAGTGCGTATTCCTTCTATTCCTGTAGCTTCTCCTTCTCCTCCTATCGCTACTTCTACGCACATTCTACCTCCTCTTTCAATTTCCCAACCAACCACTCAAAATATTGAGCCGACTTCTCCATCTTCCTTAGCATCTTCTGACGACCTCTCGATTCCAGAGTCACTTGATAGTCCTACAGCTCCATCTGTCTCTTCACCTCCACATATTCCCGTAGGATTCCCTCCACATATTCCGAACTCCGCACCCCCACCACCACCTCCTTCTGAACCAATACCACCTCCGAAATCAGCTCTCAAAAAAGCTGCTCCTCCGCCCCCACCTCCTGGTCAATCTGCTGCTACTGTTGCTGCACAATCAGCTTATAGAGGTACATTGGACTCACAGCAACACGCAGGACAGTCTTTACGTAAAATCTCAGCTCTGGCTTATACGATAAACCCTTCACTGCAGAGAAATGGAGATTCCAACGGAGATACCAAGATTGTCATAGAAGACAAGCGGTTCAAGTTTGTAAATGCAAATTCCATTCCAAACCCTCGTAGGTATGGAGAACACGGCAAGGCAGAGAAGTTGTATCCAAGTGGAAGAGGATCATCTGTTCCTTTGAACTTGAATGCATTTGTATGAAAGAATAAGAATCTATTCAATCTATTCAATTTATACAATTTATACAATTTAAACAATTTATACGAAACACTGTGTCTTCGCTTCCTTATGGATTATAAATCATGAAATTTTTTTTTTTGTTTCTTTGTTGTAGATGTGACGTCTGTAGATTCCATTTGATTTACTAGTGTAGTCAGTAAGTCACATTCTTTTTTCATCTACTATTTAGCAGCTAACTGCTTGCAGTGTTCTTATCACCAGCATCTGGTGACCACACTTGAACGACATTATCATAAAATGAGCATGTCACCGCAAACTTACCAGAAGAAGCCCAGTCTCCTCCATAGCACATGCTTTCGTGATCCCTTTTGAAATACTTGCTAACGACGAATTCTTCCTTGTTCTTTTCTTCCATCGAAACAATTCTGGCTCCATCGTACATACAGCAGGTTAGAATTCTACTGTCATTTCTCAACGGACTGGGAATGAGTCTCCATACTCCTCCACCCAAGTTTTCCAGCTGGAGAACCTTCGGTATGTATCCCGTAATCAACGAGGGTTTTGCTCTGTCCAATACTCGAAGATCAAGAATCTTCAAATGGTCGTCATATGAGCCAGTCCAGAGCTGATGCGGATTCTGTGTGTTCCAGGTTTGACCGGGCGCCAATATTGAAACGACACCAGCTTCATGATGACGATGTCCTGTCTGCCAGATAGCTTCTTTTGTTCTTAAGTCGTGTGCTATGAGTTTTGAATCGTCTCCTCCAGTAAAAACGACATTCTGAAGCTCTCCTAGTTCGCCAAAGTAACCAGTCCAACACTCCAAATCATGAGCCGTGTCTAGCCATTGCACTGAAAAATCTTGTAAATTCACGATGGCCAGGCTTCCTGACGTGGTCGTAGCTAGAAGTAGATTCTTCTCAATGGGGGAAAAGAATATAGACGTAATGAGCACATCTGAGTCATCCAGAACTTGAAAACTCTTTTCCATTCTTAAACTAGTGTCTTCAGCTGAAAACTTCCAGATCTGGATGTTCCCAGTAGAATGTGCTGAAACTAGTATGCTGTCGTCAAAAGGACTGAACTTCAAGTCAAGAATGGCACTTTCGGTAGCATACCTTTTCAATAAGATCAATTTTTCACCCTCGTCTTTTTCGCTGTCTTGATCGTACTTGTAAAAATCTAAAGAGCCATTTCTTGTTCCTCCATTTTCAAGCTTGTATGTTCCGAGTATAATCAATGAATTGTCAACAGGATGAATCCGCAAACAGCATGGAGGTAACTCCGACTTCGCCACTGCCAACCTCAGCTTAATTTCATCCATCTCACAACTTCTGTCTAAAAATTGAAGATTGCCAAATCTGGTAGATATCCTGGAGAAATCGATGCCCTAGAGCATTCTTCTGCGCTACCATAAAACTAAATGAATTTCAATATTTTGTATTTGACTACTTCAATTTTCCAATATCTATTCTCTTTTCTATAACAAAATGGGACTCTTGGCCAGATGGAACGCCTTGCCTGTCAAGGCCCGGTATTATATCGGAGCATCGACGTTTGCATTTGCTCTTATTGGCGATTACGTCACAGGACGAGTCAATGATGAGGTTGTGGCCAGAAAGCAGGTTCTTGAGAAGATAGAAGGACAAGCTGAAAAGACAAAGGAATAATTTGATATAAAGGATGTTGAAAATCTCGTTAAATTGTTTCAATGATGTACTTTTGGCTAGTCACGGCTCCTATCCCTTCATGGATGGATGTATACTGTTCCTGCTACAAGAGCTGTTATCAGCTAGAAATATACACCCTGACCAAGGTCCATAGATTTGAATACTTGTACATAGATTCTGGCTTTATATTAAAGTCTATAATTATCATGACATCTAATAGAAATGAAGAGTTTGGAATTAGTAAAGCAAACATGAAAGCATGAGTATGAAATAAATAAATAGTTTGCCAAGGACAATGAATAAAGATTAGTGTTTGAGTAGGCCCTTCTTGACATATTCCTTTCTGGTAGAAGAAATAAATTCTAAGAATTTGGCTGGGTTAGAATCGATACCTCTGGTGTACACGAAACGAGACGCCAAATGTGTAGCAAAGATAGCTCTCAAGTAGGCTTCTGGAACTCTGGTCAATACGCTGTCGATTCCAACAACTTCCAATAACAATGGAGGCAAGGAGTCAAGCAAGACAGCATTTCTGAAGTCAACGTCATCGTTCCACAATTCCTTGGAGTTGGCCAATTCGTCTCCCAATTTGTTGATGGCAACAGATAATTTATCAGACAACTCGGTGAAGGAAATACCAGTCTCTTCCTTCAACTTCCACAAAGCTTCGAACTCGTTTTCAGCGTTGGCAACGACAATCTTTTGCACATTCTTGACATATTCTTGGTAAAAGAGAGGCTTTTGGTGGGTCTTAGAGTCTACACACATGTTGGCCAAGAATCCATCGTCGTCAAAGGCTAAAGAAGCCAAAACTTCCAATGAAGACGATGTAACACCACCCTTGTTGGTAGAGGCATCCTTGAAAATTACGATACCGGCTTGTTCCAATACTAGTTTGGCAGCCTGAGTGATAAACAAGTTGGCACCTTCAACAAAGTATGGAACTACGCTCTTGCCTGTCTTTTCGTTGATCAACTCTTGCACGTTATTCGTGTCAATAGCAGCTGGTCTTCCACCACAAGGCACAAACAAGTCAACTCCATCTGGGTATTGTTCCTTCAACTTCAAATGAAACGTGTTTCTGAAAGCAACACCACTGGTAACCACTTGTCCGTTTGGTAAAGTGACATCCACATCATCTACCAATACTACGTAACCGTCCTTCGACAACTTGGACTTGTCAAAGTGGTCAATCATCTTTCTTTCATGGGCCAATCTGAGCAATTCCTGCTTATCAAGACCGTTTGGATCAGCAATTACACCTGAACCATCAACGATACCAACGTACTGTTCGTCTCTGGATAATTTGATTTCATTACTACCCAAATCTCCATCTGGGCCACCAGTCTGGAACTTTCTAATATTGGAATTGTCGATGTTCAACTTTTCGTAGATCTTATTTACGTAAGCTCTCACAGACAAAGTAGTCATGCCATATTCATCGTGAGGAATACCACCTATCTGAGGACTCTTACCTGTCAAGAAAGACTTCCACCAAGGAGCTCCTCTTGATCTTGCATGCAAAGTAGCCCAGTCGGTGTAACCTGCTGTGCCTTCGTCTGGACCCAAGAACAAAATCTCGGGCTTGTTATACAAGTCAACATATGAGTCCTTGACACCTGGAATGTGCTGTTTCAATAACAAGTCAATTAAGGCATCTACATACTTTTCAAAGCAGGCCTTAGGTCTTTCTTGAGCAGCACCAGCATCCAACAAGATAACACCCTTGGAACCACCTTCTGGAATATCCTTGTTCTTTCTCTGTTGAGTATTGGCTAAGTTGTAGTTCTCGTCAAACAAATTTCTGAGATTGACGTTGTAGGCATCAAGATTTCTCGATCTGACGATTCTGATACCTCCTCTAGCAATGTCTCTGAATCTGATGTGGAAACCTCTAAAGTCACTACCAACCACAAAGAACATACCGTATGGCTTTTCAGGATACTCGGAAGAGGGCAAGAAAGATGGATCCAATCTGAAAGAAAGTGCAACTTTAGTAGAAGTGTAGAAATTGGTTTTCAAAATCGACTTGTTGAACACGAACAAGGCTCTTAATACTACGGCATGGTGTTCGTTCTGCGAACATTCACGACTCAACAATTGCTCAAACTCCTCTTCGGTGCCTACGGGAGTGATCTGAGACAATCTCTGGTAAGACAATGTCTTTTCCATTGAAGAACGGATGTAGTGAACATCGGCGAATTGACGGTACAACTTTCTGACAATGTCACGCCTCTGGTCAAAAACCTCTTGGATGAAGTTTTGCGTGTAGGTTTCAGCTCTTAATCTCTTCTTCAAGCTGTTCAACACTTCGGCGTTCTGAAGCGACTTAGAAGCGTCCAATAACGTAGCCAACTTGTTGTATTCTGGTCCCAATCTGTTCAAAAAGTGGGTGACAAAGATCACACCGGATTGGGCGTAGATACTTTCCTGCAAGGATAATTCACCCTTGGTGAATCTGTCATGGAAGAAGTTGTGAGGAATACAGTACAACAATGAAGCTTCCTTGATGACCTGGTAGATCGAGAGGTCCACTGGTAACTTCTTCTGTTTGGAAGTGACATACATCGAGATGATGGTGACACCATTGGCAAATTGTTCAACGTACTTTCTTGTAGTTTGCAACTTGTAGTAGTTGGCCAAGTCGCTCAAGGCTGAGTTGTATCTGGCAGAAGTCTTTTGTCTGTAACCAATAACCACTCTGTACTCTTCCGAGTCTTCGATAGGAAAGTGTCTGATAACGGGACCAGTGGTGGTGACGACGTTCTTGACAATGTCAGCGTACAATTGCTTGGTGTTGGCTGAGGCGATTTTCAAGAAGGTAGAGTCTCCGATCTTGTTGATGTCGGTCTCGTCGACAGAAACACCCAAGTGATCGTATTGGTTCTTGTACACGAAGTAACATCTCATCAACTGGTCGCGCAATGTCTTGTTGTTCTGGAAAACACCAGACAAAATCGGATCTGTCTTGTAGTTCAATGGAGCCGAGAAGTATTCCACCCTGTAGGAGATGGAATCGGACGAAGAAGGATCGATGTACTTATCGTCGATTCTCTCTTCGAACTGGTTCTTGTACATGGACGTGGAGACATCGGACGAGTCAAAGAAAACGCCGTGGTCTTCTGCTTCACGCTTGTATTGAATCAAAGGGAAGTCAACACCGTCGCCTGAGTAGGCCTGGACCTTACACGAGTACAACGAGTGGATGTGACCTGCAATGCCTTCTGGCGATTCTCTGGCGAAAAAGACGTCGTCGATTCCCAACGACTCGTAGAACCATCTGGCTTCAGATTCGATCAACGACTCAGGAATGAAACCTGTCGAGTCCAAGATGTCCAAAACCTGTTCATATTGGTCCTTTTTACCCGAAAAGGGCGAGTCGATGTAGCCGTGCTTTAAGGAGAGAACTGACGACGTGTTGGAAGACGTTCTTTCCAACGTCAAACGCTGGATTTCTGGTTCTTGGATAGACATCGCTAGTTCAGTAGTGGATGCTGAAAACGTGAGCAACAGTGGTTATGGGCGAATTATCAAGACGAGTTATCAAGATAAGCTCTGTGACGAGTCTGACTGTCGTTGTATTGTACGAATGTTAGAAGCAAAAGTAGCACAATTTATACAATCAACAAAATAAACAACAAAGCTGTTAATATCAGTAATCAATGTGACCAGTCACAACAATATCAATTGTCAATTTCTTTGCTGCCCAACAATGGAGCAAAAGCTCCTTCTTAAATACAAACGAAGTTTGCAGGCGGGCCAAGATTCAGAAACCTGGAGAAAGGGTATGGTTGGCATTAGGAGGGGTGCGGCAATAGAAGGCCGTTGGGTCGCGGTACGATGCAGTCCCACATTTACCACCACCGTACGGTACGGTGAGAAGTCCGTACGTGACTTCAAGCTGCTATCACTAAACGGCAGAATGACGGCAGCGACAATTCCATGATGCCATAGTGCCGCCTGGGGTCGCGAGAGTGGACTGGAAAAGGGCTTATTATGGCATTTCCAGAAAGTCAGTAATGAATGATATCGTATTTTTTGTGATTTGATACGGCCAGCAAACTCAGCATACCTGGGCCCACCGTTTGTTTTAGTGAGAAAGTGAGATAGCTAGCAACAATTGGGAAATAAAATTTAGGGAGAGCTTGGGTTATTTGACGAGAGTCCCGCGCGGGCAATTTAGCGTGGTCTCTCTACTCCTATAAATTCTCTCGCTACAGTTTCGTCATTCCGTTTTAGACTGAGCCTTCATGCTGCCGTGAGGTTTGTGCTGAGGGCAGAAGTGCGGTGGCTGCAGATGTTGGCGGACCCTACGATTAAGAAGGGTGTCTTTGCCGTACAGCGGGCAGCAGCGCCAAATACGGGAAATGTCTCTTAAGTTCATTCCGACCATCTACAATATGCCGTTCACGTGATGATTCCCTTAGCTGCAACCGCTAGCGACGCTCTCCAATGGTTGCCTATTCCTCCCATAGCCGCAATGCAAAAAAAAAGGTGGGGACTCTTCAACACCGTCCTGGTCACACAGGTGTTCTACTCCAGGTTTCGGAAGCTCATCTCAAAATTTTTCAGACATTTTGTTCAAAATCCACCCTACAATTCTATATTTCAATTCCATTGTTCGTTTCTTCACCTCTGTAGTCTTCAATTCTCTCCTAATTCTTTCCTGATTCTCTCTGAAATTCGCTCCGCCAACTCTTTTTCAACACCCGCCAATTCTACTCTGTTCTCTCTACTCTTCAGTGCATGTCATACGTTATCGAGAAACGAGCCTCAGCCGGATGGTTCTTAGGCTACAGATGTCATTCTCGTCTCTGGAGTGTGACCAGACGTTTCCCTAACTGGAGAACAAATAAACACCGCGTCCCGCCCCATCAATAGCGCTTGTGCACACGTCCGGTAGAGCCAGGGCTGCGATGGTCATTCCTGAGTTACGCAGGAATGTTGGTGTCCGGAAGACTAACTTCCAAGAGATCCTTATAACCAAGATTCAGCTATTACCGCTACAACCGGCAATGTCTTGGTTAGTTGTAATGGAATTGACTTGTAAAGGTGGAATTGGCTCTAATGATAGACTCATACCGAGATTCTGACCATTGCCGCTAGTCTTGTATGGCCATTACTCACTTTGTGTTTAGGGTTGCAACACCTTCCTAAACGAGTCCTTTCGCTGACCCCCGCTTTAGTGAAAATATTTGAATTACCCCAGATTTCAAATTCTGACGATTCCACCAATGCCGTCTAGCGCAGCCTAGCACATCTCGTGAACCCCCGTAGCGTTAGCGAGGCTGGAACAGTTCTGACATGTGTGGGCAAACTACGAATGAGTCCTCCAAACAGTATTGGGTTCTCGTTTTAATTGAATTTGGTGCCGGAAATGTAATTATTCAATCTTGCAGAAGTCGTACACTCAGATGATGTCGTTCAAAGTCGTTAGTGGTCTCCAATGTTCGTAACTACAGCGAAACAATTGAGGCATTGAGTAGAGTTTTTCTGATGTGTATAATTCTGATTATTTGAGATCTTTACTTTATGCTTTATCTTTTCGCTATTTTCAATTGAATCTTTTTGTTCTTATCTGATTCTCTAACATATCTAGCATTCTTAAAACCATTTGTTATTCAGCAGTGTGTGAAGCTTTCCAGGTAGTATTCTCTGGTCGTAGGCTCCACCATTCACCTGAGTAAACTCGTTGAAATTGTTGTCAATTATGGGAATTGGATGGTGGGACATGGCCCTCGAACTTGTTCATCTCCAGTAGTTAATTTCCATCTAATTCGCTTCAAATTTTGTTCAAATGTACATGTCTTTGACAACCTTCGCAAGATTCTTAATCATATTGAAATAATTGCAACTTGAACTATGAGCAAAGTGCTAAATATCAGCTGCCACAACATGTACCTCTTGCTACTAACCAGCATCTTGGGAGCTTCAACATACGCCGTATCGTTGTAACACTTATGGATGCTAGTCGCCACATTAGTTTCAGTTGCTCTTGAATCACATATCCATTTTCCGAGTTACCCATTTTCTCCAATGGAGTCTTCACCAAAGAATAATTCCAAAAGAAAGGTTTAGATATTCTTCTTTATATGCTATCTGGAAGCCACACGATTATTATTATTATTATTATTATTATTGATTATTGATTATTGTTGAAGCTTACGCTTCTCTGTTTGCAAATTCATGTCACTTGAATCCGACCAATATCTACTTGTGCGTACGGTGACTGCATTTTCACCCAGAAGAGGTGAAAGCAAAACGAAACTCAGTTCCAGCTAACGTTTCTCGACTTGCCCCAAAATAACGTCGTTCTCTAACTCGTTGGTGGAGACTTGTGTATAGCGCTGTGTTTAGCATCTTCAATATCATTTATATCTCTAGTATCTTGAATCCTTTGAACTGTCAAGAATCTTTGGTTTTTGTTGTGTTGCATCTTCAATTTCCCTCAAGAACTTGTACTCTTTTGTATTTTCACCTTGAGTTTCTTTATTGATCACATTTATTTTGGTAACCTCTACATATGAAAACTACCATCCATGGTCAAATAACATCGACACAGACTCACCGTTGTGGATTCTACGGATAGACTCCGCAAGAATTCTCGACACATCCAACACCTCAAACTTGTCGCTGCCTAACACCTTCATACGCTCCAGCTGCGGTACCGAGTTGGTTGTGATCACCTTGTCGATAGCCGACTTGTTTACCCTGTTTATGGCATCTCCGCTGAACACACCATGAGTAACCAACGCATATACGTATTTGGCCCCTTGGTCCTTCAAAAGCTTGGCTGCACGAGTAATTGTATACGACGTGTCGACTAAATCATCAATTAGTACACACACCTTGTCCCTGACGTCTCCCACCAACATCGTCGTGGCGACCATTGTGTTGGACGAGGCGGTGATGGTGTTGGAGGCTGACATAGGCACCGAGCCAGAAGAAGCAGCAGTAGAAGGCGGGTTCTTGGCTACTTTAGCTCTACGTTCTTTGTGGATAAGTGCGAACGAACATCCTATGGCATCTGCTACAGCAGTGGCTCGTTTGGCACCTCCAGAGTCCGGTGAAACAATCACACAGTCTTGATAGTTAGGAATAAAGTCAAGAATGTAGTGTTTGAGCAAAGGACGCGAATACAAGTTGTCTACGGGGATGTTGAAAAAGCCCTGGAACTGCGGATCGTGCAAATCCATTGTGATCAAACGATCAGCACCAGCCGTTACAAGCAAATTGGCGATTAAAGTACCGTTCTGGGCTATCCACTGCTTGTAGCCGGACTCGGTCTTGCCGTAAGCATCTACAGGGGGTAAATTTGTAGATGCCGAATTGGTTACAATTGACTTCGGTGTAAATAACTTGCTTGAATACGATTGTGCACGTTCTACTTGTGGCTTTAAGCCCGAGAAAACCGGCTTTCCGCCTAGATTTAACGCTGGTGGAGGTGTATGGCTGTCGCTATCACTCGTAAACGTGTCACTGTTTTTCGATGCAAATGGCCCGGGGGTTCCTGGAACACTTTCGTAGGTATACTGCTCTTTCTTACTCGAAATTGATGGAGCACCGGTCAACCCAGCAGCGTAGGGCAGATCTGGCTGTCTAGAGTATGGGAAAAGTGGTAACACAGCAGTTACCCGTTTAGCACTGGCAGTCTTACAGGCTGCTATCATGATCAACAACTCTATAAAGTTGTCATTGACATCACCGCAACCCGATTGGACAATGAAAACGTCCTTTTCTCGCACCGAGTCCTGAACCTCTAATGAGGTCTCTCCATTGGAAAATTTTCGAGAGGACACTTCTCCTTGCTCAATCGTCAAATTACGGCAGATCGTCCGCGTAAGACTAGGGTGAGACGATCCTCCTAGAACGACCAAGTCTCTCATTTACAATGTTGCTTTTTGCTTTTGGATCTAGTGGTGCAAGTTGAAAGAAAGATTCAGAGTTATAATAATGCAGAGATACCCAGGGAGAAGATGAGGACATATTCATGATTATGTAATTTCTTCGATTTATTATGTAATACAAAGAACTGTACAACTTCTATTGGAAAGAAGAAAAGCGATAAACAATAACCATACTGTTTGGAAATATCACTGTTTGGAAATATCACTGTTTATAGAGAGAGGGATAAGTAGATGGTGGTGATGTTTTACCTTATAGTGTACAATTGTTAGTTAATCGTAGAAATCGTGGAAAAGTTAATAGTCTCAATGTCTGTGACTGTAGTAGATATAGATTTATAAAAGATGTCTAGTACCGTATCTCATATGAGCCCGACTGTGTTGAGTATTTGACCCATTTTACTGTCTTATAGTTCGACTTTTCGTGGACTTTCAAGAACTTCACGGCCAAGCCAGAACTGGAAAACATTTCGATGACAAAGTCCAACTTGATAGGAGGTCTGGACCAGTTAAGTATCGAGTTGGTGGTATTTGTCTGAACCATTTGCAGACTGGTATCGTGGCTACTATTATCTGCTAGCTCTACCTCAGCTGTGAGTACATGTTCCTGTTCTCCGAAAAACTTGTTGAATTTCCAGAGAATGACGTTATCCTCGGGATGGAACTTCGACTTACCAGCCGAGTTAGATGAGTACGAGTCCAAGACGCCCTTTGGTGTTGGCACTTTGATCTGTACATTGGTTGCTGGTATTTTCGCCGGAAAACACGATTTGACTCTGATCTTGTACAGTAACTTCAGTCTGCCTATTTCGTATACATCAGCATAGACCTTAAACGGCAAGTTGATGTTCAGTCGACAGTGGTACGCCATTAACTGGAACTCTCCATCTGGCGGAACAAACTGGATAAGTCGGTCTGAGTCAAACTTATTCAATTCTACACATTGGTGGAACTTGCTGTCTTCTAGAATTACGTTTCCACCACTGGTATCTACACTTTTATTGAACGAGTTCAACAAGATGCTATTGTCACCGAGTCCAAAACGGCATTCAGGCATGCCTGACAAGTGTGTCTTCATCCGAATACACCCATCTACATACGAACGGAGGACGTCCGCATCGTCATTCATGACTACCGTGATCTTTTCTTCTACGTTGAGAAAAATCTCGTTACGGCGATACTTGATTCCGGGGCTTCTCCAGGTGATGTTCCGGTCGGAAACTACATGGTTGCTGATAGATGTGCTGGCTGCATTACTCATACTTGCGCTTTTGAACGATTTCCACGATGAAGTTGGCATCTTGAAGATATTGTCGTTGCTAGGAACAGTTGTCAAGTAGTTTTTCAAATAACTAAGCTCCAAATTCGTGGGATACCCAAATTCGACAATCTCTTCTAGTAATTCGTAAACTAGCGAGAAGTTGTTGGTTATCAGTTCACCTGTAAGCTGCTTCCGAAGTCCGCTGCTTCCATCACTTCCATTCACTACTACCTTAAGTAGTGATTCCAAGTTGTAGAGAAATTCTAAGATTGCCGAACAGTCTTGGTTTGATCTAGTAACAGCACAGATCCATATCAGCGACGACTTGATATACACAAACGACGTCGATCCAAGGGTCAAAACAGGTGATCTGGCGTCTCGACTATATGCGTTGGATCCACTTTTGGAAGTACTTATGACCTGGATACGGAACACATCCGAAATGTTCCGTTTGATTCCGTCCTTGTACAACTTTGACATGACAACATCGCCCTTGGAGTCGTATATGAAAAGAGCAGTAATCATTGCAATTCAATTGATGTTAATGAGAAGGAATGGTAAACGCAAAAATGTAAATAGTTCATATTGAAACTTTATCTGTTCATACTACAGCCATGTACAGGAATACTTATTACATACCAACAGCTAGCAGTACTGAAGTGGAATGGGTGGAATAGAGAAGAAAAAAATTAAGTAAAGTTGAATCATAGTTATTTGTAGAATTTCCATGTTGCTTTCTTTATTGTTCAGTTTGTATTGACGAAGTGGTAGTCGAGTCTAAACAATATTGACACCCTACAATTGGCTGATTTAATGGCTGCGAAAAAACATAATCTTTCTTCCAAAGTATACAAATTTGTAATGTACAAGTCTATAACATCATTGAAGTGTTTTTCCACAGTCCTCGCATTCTTCCATTAGAATCATTGCAATCCTGCAAGTTCTGCCCGGCCCTTCTTACTCTGCCGCGATTTACGATTGTGATTAGCACTTGAAGCCTTGTTCTTCTCATTGCGAGCCTGGGTACGTTTGTTCTGTTGAGGAGTCTTGGACTCTATGCGAGAATATTCTGCCACTGGAGTTGACTCTCTGCTTTCTTCTTCGATCTTTCTCTGTGGTCTGTTGAGGGATCCTCCGAAGAAAAAGCTTTCTTCCAAGATTTTGAATCGTCTTGGTGATTTCATCAACATGCGGAGCCAGCCCTCTATCTGTTCGTCTGACCACGATGTTTCCTTCTTCAAGATTTGTCGGTCGGCCGACTTCCTAGCAGTCTTTCCAAAAGCCTCATCACCCTTAATCTTGAATATCGAGAATAAATGCATCTCTTTTGGATCTACAGCACCACCAGAAGGTACCGGAGAAGACTCTCCGCTATCCTCGTACACAGCCAAGTTGCCTCTACCAGCCCTTTTCTTATTGGAACCGTCTTCGAGTGCAGAACCAACCGTCTTCTCCTGATCATCATAGGTATCATCAGGTTCGTCTTCGTCGCTCTCGTACATTAGCCTTAATGCTGCTGATAATGTTTTTTTCTTGAGCTCTTCAGACAGGTCACCTACAGCTTGAGATAATTTCTTGCCGAATATAATAGAAGATTTTGAAAAGTCTCCACGAGAGATCTCGTCGTCGTCATAAACAGAACGTTTGGCAACTACAGCCGACTTTTTAGACTTTGGGAGGTTAATTTTTGTGGTGGGTTTTTTCTTTGGCTTGACAGGCTTCTCTAAATTGATCGAGTTGATGATGCTTGGGTCTTCCAAGAGCATATTAGTGACCCTTTCTACGTCGTCGTCGTTGTTGTAGAGAATTGCTCGAGCCTTTTCCTGAGACAAATCTGGAAAAAGATCTATAAGCATAAATATATTCTCCTCGTTGACAGATGCAAGATCTATAGCTGATAAGTCTTCTGCACAATCTTCGTCCTCGAACCTGATAGTTCGCAAAAATGGGAGTCGCTCCTCCAAATTGGGAACAAGCTGTTTGTAGGCATCAGAAATTATAATAGTACTAAACAAGGGGTACAACTTCAAAGTCTTAACTCCCGTGATTCCAAGCTCCATGGCTACTTTCAGGAGCTTGGCAGTTGAAAGGGAGATCAAAGAAACGATCATTATCTGTTTCACAACACTGGCATGAACACTACGACCATTTACATAAAGTTTTTCTAGCAATGCCACCCATTCCTGATTGACAAAGTTCTCAGCAAACTGTAGCGAACTAGACTGTTTCTTACTAACCTTCTTCGTTCTCGATCCACCTGAAAGTGAAAAGGTCGTCGTACTGACGACATTGCTCGTATGCTGCCCCAAAAGTAGCGAGAGCTTGTTCAAATCTGTGTCTGTGAATTTTCCATTGCTGACCAAACTTTCGAGGTGCCTCTGAAGAGGTCCAATAGAGCTGATGTTGCCAGATTTCTTGTTATCATTGAGTTTTGACCTAAAAGAGCCGACAATAAGGCCCCGAACTATTGATGCATTATGTTCGACGTATATGGAAACAAAATACCATACGCTTTCACCAGGCAAAGAGAACCGTACTATGCTGTAAGTCTTTATCAATTGAAAGACATATGATCGAAGCGTTGCCGTGTTGGATCGTATGTCGGGGTTTATAGCTCCAAGAGAGAAAATCTTAGTCTTCTCTTCAGAAGTTTCGTATAGAAAAACTTTGAGAAATAGCTGAAGCTGCTGATGAGATTTCACATTTAGCTTCACCGCATTGTAATCCAAGAGTAAACTGAAAAGTTGAATATAAGCATCTAGAAGATGAACCCAGATAACGGGATCTTTGTCTATAAGTGAAGACCGGAGTTTAAACGGCGGATAGTGAGGAATAGGTATATATACCGAGTCATCCTCTGCAGACATTTTACAATTGAAGAGAGGAGTGTTATAATATTATTAGTGATGGGAATTGCAAATTATGGACCTTATGAGTCTTAAAATTTCAGCCACATGACTTGACACGTGATTGGATGGGAACTTAAGTAATGGAGACTTCTAATTGCCTATCAGAAAGCGCCGTGGCGCAGTGGAAGCGCGCAGGGCTCATAACCCTGATGTCCCCGGATCGAAACCGGGCGGCGCTAGCCTTCTGTTCTTTTTGGGTGGTTTATTTTTTTTCGTAGAAAATTTATGATAAAGGTGTTGCTTCAATGAAGCAGTTATCTAATACATTCATATATTCACTCCTATTTTTTGGATTAAACAGGGGTTTACAAATTTTGGTGTATATTTTAAGGGAATTTTGCAATCATTTCTGCGAATAAAAATGGGTGCAAAATTTATACAATTTTCACTAAATCTGATAAAATATACATTATTTTCCAAATTCTTTAAAGTCTGTGACTATGAACCCTCAATAATTCTATATCTATTCAATAAGCTATTCTAACGTTCATCCCAGAATTCTCTTAATCTTTGACCAGCAGCTCTGTACAACGCAAGGTCTTCTTCCTTCAACTCGGGAAATTGCCTTCCACCATTTAGCTTGGTATTGGTAATTTCTCCCAATCTAATGAGTCCATTCAAGTAGTTCAGAGAATCAACCACACCAATTGTGTGGTATGCTCTGGTAAAACCCTTTTCAGCCAATCTTCTGTCTGCCCATTCTCTCTGCTCTCTTCTGTTAGGCAAGCTGATTTTGCCAGCCAAGTATCTGGAAGCCAAAATGGCTTGATACTCAAACACTCTAAACGATACACCATCAATCGGAACTCCAATGAATGTGATTAAGGGCTCGTTGATATGAAAGGTATGTTGGTAGAGATCAGAGACAACTGCTCCGTCCTTCGTGACTTCTTCACCTAGCAATCTGTTCAAATATGAAAAAGAGAACTGGTACCCAGTAGCATAGATGACATGATCTGGACTTTCAACTTCGCTTCCATCCTCAAAGAGGACCTTGAATCCACCGTCTTCTAAAAGCTGATATTCCACTATAGTCGGTTTATAGACAATGTTAGGTTTCTTGGAAAACCTCTTGGTATTGTCAATGTTTCTGATAGACTGAATTACAGAAACTGCAGTATCAGCTATGTATTTGGTCAAATCAGCCCCCGATGCTCTCGAACCAACTACAACTACCGTCTTATCCTTATAAACCGCCGGATCACGATAGAATTTGGCATGTTGAATTACGTCGTCATAGTTGTTCTGAAGGTCTTCGAGGCCCTTCACATACGGAATGAATGGAACATGGTAATGTCCAGTGGCCACAACTACGGAATCAAATTCTTCTTGGTACCAGACATCACTTTCTTCATTAGCAGGCTGCCTAATAGTCAATCTGAATTTGTAGGGAATCTCGTTGGGGTCCAGCACCAGCTTGGGAATTCTTTCAACATCTTCAACTGTGGAGTTCTGGATCAATTCGAGTCTATCATTATCGAGATTTTTCGAGATATATGCATCAATATAGTCCCGGACAACCAATCCATTAACATAGGTCCTTTCCTCAGATGACTTTTCAGGCAAATTCCATTGATTGACATCACTATAGGTCATCATCTTTTCTATGATGTTAGTGGTAATTCCTTGATAACTGGGGGTTTCTACAAATCTTTCCTGGGTGTTCTTGGGAGTAATAATAAACTTTTCAAATCTGTTGCTATTGCTTCTGTCATGAAAGGGATTTTTCAACTGAGGATCGGTTTTGATATTGGTATATCCCGATTTGATAATATTGTTGGGCGTCTTTCTTGTTTCTTGGTCAAATGCCCAAACCCCTCCGAGCTTAGATCTTCTTTCGAAAATAGTGATCTTGGAGTAGGAACTGGGAGCTTCTTTGAGAAGGGAATCAGCAATGATTGCACCCGAGGCACCTCCTCCAATAATGGCTATAGTTTTCACCTGCAGCGACTCGAGCTGGACGGGAACATCCAAACTAATTTGATAATCAGACACTGATGGCATCTTCAATACGGATACTATTTATTACTACTTGAATATGGACAATCACAAACTCGTTAACTATGGTTGCGTTAGAATTTCTAATTCAAAGGGATAGTAATATATGCCAAACTCACTGGTTAAGTATTGTACAAATACAATTAGTCAAATAGTGGTGGATCAAATGTCAATCCATGCTAATTATTTGGTGATTGGTGACGGCCCCTTACTATCAAGAACTCCACACCTCTTTTGGGCCACTTTTTTCGCAATCTTTGTAAGTCAGATAGGGTTGCCAGCCACAGTTAATGTACAAATATATTATAGACGTTCGGTGGGTCAAGTAAGCAATCCTGTCTTTAGTATATCCATGTAAGTCGTTCAATTATTGTTCCGACCTTTCCACAATTGGTAGTAAGTTCCGCCTTAACACCAGACTCGGTGATTGTAATCAGGCAATTACAGGAGCTACTCTTGTGATCGTCTGAATCACTGTTATCTTACAGGTTTGTTCTAAACGAGATATACCATTACCATATAGTTAACATCGGGATTGTGGATCATAGTAAACGAATAACTAAATAAGACTAGTCTATGCTAGCTGCTCGATTGACCATTCAATATTTCGCAGCCATTGTGAATTGAGAAAGTGGATCAGTGGTTATAAATTTTAGTCTTGCCTGACATGCAATCAATTTTCGGCTGCTTTATACACACTACATACACGTATGAATTGACTATATCGTCTATCACAAGGATTATATAAACAGGCTTACACTAGTAGTAAGAGTCTCTTGTGAATTATTAACCAGCGAACATCTTGGTTTACTATTTGCATTTCATCTGCTTCTTATACATAATACCAAACCTGCAGTATGCACAATCGAACAAAAAAACCATGCACATCGCTAAGAAAAATATTACACAGCGTGGCAGATAGACAGATAGACAATAAGTACCTGTCGGTGGCTAAGCTGAAAAGTGTCTGAACCGTCTTAACTTGATTTCGCAGCCATTAACTAATTGACTAGAACATTCAATGAGTTTCATATGGTAAAAAAATCCGTTTACTGGCCATCAGAGGCGTAAGTTGCTAAGGATGCGGCATCATATTATTTGAAGAGTGGAAACAGTAATTACCCACGTGCACGCAAATTTCTAAGAGCTTTTTATCGTACTCAAGATGATCATCTCAGCTGGCTGAAAATTGACATTAATATAATTTTAGTTGATTCGTTCTGAAAAATCGAATTCAATTCCTTTTTGAAAAATACGATAGTTCATCAAGTACTGGAATCTTCAATGGCTATTCAAAAGGTTATAGACTTAAACCAACCGCTTGACGCCGACGCAAAGGCTACCTTAGAGAAATCCAGCCTCAAGCCCGAATTAGCGCAGGCTGCTCTTGCCCTTCACGGTGATCGTTATCGTCAGTTGCAATCTAAATTGAATAGATTTTTATTCTGGCATCCATTATTCATTGTTGTGTTTAGTATTGCCATTCCTACTGTTCTTACTTATAAGCTCTGGGACTATATTTCTATTTCCGACTCTCCTCTCGAGTTGTTGCTGTTCTTGATCAAATCCAATGACTTCCGTTTCCAAATCTTAAGTTCCTTCCCCATTTTGGCTTGTATCATGGGGTTTGTCGGTATCACTTGTTTCTGGGTTAGTGAAGAATTGAGATCTATCTCTGACAAAATGATCCAAGACGGCTTTGCTTCGGAAATCTTTGGCTTCAACATTAGGACCTTCTCTAAATTGCCTTCAGAGCCAACTATCACAGAAGAAGTGAAGTTGTATGAAAAAGGATTCAATACTCAGATCATTCTGTACCGTGACTCTCCAATTGCTATCTGCACTGTTACCCCAGACTTGGTTAACTCAACGGTCGAGAACTTTATTGTTAAGATCTCTGGATTGCACATTAGAAAGGTTTTCGCTAAAGTTGACTTTGATGACTTGTTGATTGATTGGAGTATCTTCAGAGCCAGAGAAATTTACCAGGACTATCTGAAGCAGATGAATGTCAACAAAGTTAACGATAACAAAATCAAGATTGTGGTTGACCTGTACTCATTTGACAAGAGTTTTGAATCTACATTACTTGCTAAGAACTTTGGTATTGTGGACGAATCTCTCGAAATCAACCCATTCAAGAAAGTTACCACTAAGATCCAAATGTTCATCCACAGTCTTTTCGGCGTTTCTAGAAGAACCCTTGAACTTGACATCATCACTACCAATGAAGATGCTGCCCTACTTGAAAAAGCTATCAAGCAATCTAGTTTCCTTCGTCACGATACCAATACGTCATCAGCTACTGAAGTAAGTATTCCAAAGGGAGTCAGAAAGAGAAAGTCATAAACTTATTTAGGGTATCCAAAAGTGTAATATACTAAAATAATCGTTTAATTTTTAATGTCGTTAATAAACTACCAACTTAGTTCTAATGCTACACATCCTACTAGTCTATAAAACAGGAGTCTTTTAGGACCGCAGCAATGCAATTGATTGTTTGGAATATCAATCTAATAATCCTGCAACTTTTGATCTTCTTCTTTGCTTGTGCACTCTGTAGACAATAAAAGCAAACCACACCAATAAAATGGCGATTATGATGTAGATGAGGAATCTGATGGCGGTTAGAGTGTAACCAAGCATCCTCCTAGGGAAAGTAGCGTTTTCATCACCGTACTTTTCCAATCTAAGTTTTCTTTCCCTTTCCTTGATTCTTCTTGCCGCATTTTCTAAACGTTTCAAAGATTTACGTTTCTGTTCGGGTGTTCTTTTCTTGAATAAACGGGATCTTCGACGGTTCTTTGTCTTACGTTCGTCAACCTCGTGCTCGACTTCTTTGACTTCCTCCTCGAGCTCAGTCTGGTCTTCAATCAACTTCTGCAACTCATCAATTGATTCTACAAAAGTTCCATCTGGTTTGTATAAGGCAAAGATCCTATTCTCGAGGATATCGACATTTTCAGACAATTGCCCAGTTTCGGCAGAGAGACCCAAGTACTTCACGGGAGGCAACTTGACATCGGTGAGAGTGACACAATTAACCCATTCTTCATGACGGCCATTATAGTTGAAATCTATGGATAAGTAGCCATTCTTGACATATACAATTCTCATCTTAGTCTCCTTCGATTCAGGATTGACGATGTTTTTCGCAGCATTACAACCTGCAAGTCGAGTATCATAACCGTCGGTTCCCTTATTGTACTTCTTCTGACCGTCTCCCAACATCAAGTTGACATAAGGAAAGTTTCCCCTTTTTCCGTTCTTGTAGGTATCGATCATTATACTCAAACCGTTGAAGAAATTTTTAGCACCAAAGACATCTCCAATTTCCGATTTTTTGTCAATAAACCAAACAGCAAGACCATCACCAATGAGACCATGCAGATTCTTTGCATGTATGTGGAATGTCAACTCCATTTCGAAAGAATCGGCCTGAATGGGCATCTTAGCAAACATGTTTCCAACTTGACGAGGCCTTTCTGATGTCAATCTAATATACTCCTTGCTCTTCACCAAAGTGTTGCCAGCAGTGTCCCAGTTTTTAACCCTGAAGTTAGTGTCGTCAAGAAAGGGACGTGCCAAACTCTGGGCCTTGAGCTCTGTTTTCTTAAGAGAAACAACACTTTCATCCTTGTTCTGGAGAATCGAATTCAACTGTTCTGGAGTGTACGAATCAGAAGCCGGGGTAGGTAGTAGCCAGTAGGTGATAAGAAGAACCACTAGCAAGCAGAAAAGCTGGACAGGACGAGATCTTCGTACAGCAGAAATGAAGCCCATGGCTACAATGAAAGTGGTTTCTATAAAAATTGGCAAAAGGTAAGCAATAAAAAATTGCAAAATCAATCAAGAAAAGGCAGGTACCGACTCTGGAGTGAATTAATTTTTTTTGGTGCCACGACAACGTTTCGCACAGATTACATTACTGTCTGCGTGATGCTTATGTTGTAAGTGCCGATTGCAGGTGATAATAATAGTTTAATACACCGAAGAAGCTGTAGGTGAATTATAATAGTTGGTAAACAACTGCAACTTTATAAGAATTTAGCTCCATGCTGAAACAACTATTTGTGGGCTCATCCAATTGAAGTTGAAGTTACATGCTGTGGCCGATTTCCCGAAGAATGTACATTTTACGAGAAAATATGCACATGGGTCGCAGGTTCAAAGTTTCAAATTTGAGAGAAAGCTATTTGCATGTAAAGATATTTGATACCAATCCATTTACGCTGTTACAAAGAGTCCTGTAAGATGAAGGACATAGTGAACTTGCTCATCGGCCTAGAATGTTGTTGTACAACTATTTCTGATCTGAAGTGAGCTTATATTTCATATGATATCTCTTGAGGTGAAAAGTACCGCTCTATTGTCAGTTTACTACGATCACTATAAATATGGCTTTCCGTATTCTATTATACATTTGAATGTTTCTATGTACAAGTGATCACCTTCTTCTTCCTTACTTAACTATTCATTTCAGTTCTTCTTTGCAGTATTCTCGTTGAATTATTCTTTAAAAACAGGAAGGAGATTAGAAGCTCAGACTCAGAGGAGATGCTCCAGAAAACTTACACTCTCATACTTCCACCACCGAAATCTTTTTCGTCCATTCTTCCTTATTCTCATTTCTTCTCCATATCTTTCCTAGAAGCTCCTCCTATTCTTTCTTTATTTTAATTTTCGTTCAATATTTCTTCTTTCGTTACTTTCCAAAGGTAACAATCTTTAGAGCATCCAAAAACGACGACTTCCTTTCCCCTCTGACCTCAGCCATGAGTCTGGTGTAGTATTCTGGATTACCCTTTGGCACCAACAATTTATCATCCAACTTGTAGTAGTTCTTGTACTTGTCGTTGACCAAATCACGAAGCGAAGCATACTGCAACTTTAAGTCCTTTTCACTAATTCCAGCGATCAAATCCTTATTCTGGAAACGTTCAAGTTGAACATCTTTGAACAGAGCATAATGCTTTATTCTGTCTTTTGGTAACGTCTTTAATAAAGCAACGATTTTCTGTGCTATCTCGTTTTTTGTCGACATGATGCAATGCTATATGTGTCCTTTACTCTAACTTTAATTGCTACTGATGCGTTATGTCGGTTGGATGTAGTCCAGGAAAGGAAGGAAGATTTCCATACCCGATGGACAATTGAGCCCACTGGGTAGATTTTTTGCTATCAAAAACCACGTGACCGTTCACGTGATTTAAAAATACTATTGACATCGACAGTGCTCCGAAGAAACCCTAGATTTTCCACGTTTATAACCATGACCCATTCTCTTCCATTTCCTGTTCTTTCAAGCCAATTGTCTGTCTTCCCAGTACTCTAACAATCTTATATCTCGGACAGTATTTTCAACTTGAACAATGTCTCCTGCCGCCAAAATTCATACTCCCAGAATCATCTTTGTACGTCATGGGCAGACAGAATGGTCCAAATCGGGGCAGCATACTTCTGTGACTGACCTTCCCTTGACAGACTTCGGTATTAGACAGATGAGAAACACTGGAAAACATTTAATTGGATCTTCTCCCTTCCAGATGATTAAGCCTGAGGATATTTCGCATATCTTTGTCTCACCCAGAACCCGAGCTAGACATACTGCAGAATTATTGACCGAAGATGTGGACGATATTCAAAAGGCTAGAATCCCCATTATTGTGGATGAGGATATCCGTGAATGGGAGTATGGAGATTACGAAGGCATGCTCACCAAGCAGATCATCGATCTCCGTAAGAAGAGGGGTCTTGACCAGGATGTGGACAGATGGATCATCTGGAGAGATGGCTGCGAAAACGGGGAAACTCACGTTGAGGTCAAATCCCGTTTGGACAGGTTCATCTGCAAAATCAAGGAAATCCATGCTGAAGCCTTGAGAACCAATTCCAAGTCTGATATTCTTGTCATTGCACACGGCCACATCTTGAGATGTTTTGCGGCCAGATGGGTCGAGAGAGAAATCAACAAAGATCCTTCCTTCATGCTTGATGCTGGTGGAGTGGGTGTGTTGAGTTACCAACATCATAATGTGAATGAGCCAGCTCTCTTTTTGGCTGGCGCCTTTGTCTGTCCAGTTGAAGAAGAGGGTGCTGACTTGTAGAGTAGAGGTGAAGTTAAATCGTATCTTGGATTAGATTCTAATTTAGGGTACAGCGTATTCTACAAATATGATGAACCTAAGTTAATTTGATGGAATGGGATGCCACTCATATTCCGTTACTTCGACTACCTGGATGAGAACTAGATTGCACATCTTCGCAGCCAAATGAAGGGAATGGTTGCGAAATTTACCTTTATCAATTATTATATTCGTGTATTGACTTTTAAGTACCTTAGCCTAGCTACTACTTACATAATTCCATACCCAATGGAAGCAAAATTACCCATTTTTAATTAGTTCGCAAAACGCCATATATGCACATGCACGGAGTTTCTTCTAGAAACTCTATAATTTTGGTTTAGTTTGATTCATGCGCCCGTTCAAATTAGATATCGTTAGGTGAATTAAACGATCACTTTCTCAATATTTCTACTTTCCTGTTTTGTGGCCACATCTGCCACATCCACAGCTCTAATGACAGTCCGCCAAAACTGGTCTACGTCGATGTCCTGACCGATGTAGACACCATCTTCTTCTTCCATAGACAAATCAGAGCTTCCATTCAATACGATACTTTCTCCTGAATGCTCCCCTTCAGTAACAACTGTGACTTTACGTCTCAAATATTTGTATTTATAGTCTTTGTCTTGCTTAAGGAATGGCAATAAACTGAACAAGGCGAGAGGATCATGAACGGGTGGACCTTCAGTTATGCCATATTGCTTCGTATATGAATGGGAGAAGAATATGAGGATACTGTAGAACATATTGCGCATGTCTGAGTTACGTTGTGGATCTTCACTGTTATACATTTGGTTGCGAATTGATTCTGTAGCAGTAGCCTTATGGGTGATATTGAGCGGCGACAAGATGGTTTTGGAGCCAACCTCAGCAAGTACATGCTTAGCAGCATGAGGGTCAGCATAAAAGTTGAACTCGGCATATGGTGTGACATTTCCCAAATTGAAAGCTCCACCCATGATAGACACATAGCGAATTTTCGGAATAGTGGCGGGATATTCCGAGATAAGTTTCGAGACGTTGGTCAAACTGCCTGTGCATACCAAACAGAGCTCGTTCTCGTGAGCCAAGATAGCGTGCTGCATAGCCTCTAAGTAACCAATATCGGTTGCTACTTTGTTGCTCGTGGTTTCTGGAAAATTCACTCCGCCTATACCCGTAGTGCCGTGTATCCCTGGAGCTGATTGAGGAGCATTGACAAGAGGAACCTCGGAGCCAGGGTAGACCTTAACTGTACCAGGTTCGATTCCCATGCTGTCCAATAACGACAAGGTATTATGAGTTGTGTACGACAAAGGAGCGTTTCCGTGAACAGTAGATATTCCCAAGAGTTCAAACCGAGGATCAAAAAGTGCCAATAAGATTGCAAACGCATCGTCGTTTCCTGGATCACAGTCGAGCCAGATGGGGATTTTCTCACCGACAGTCATTTTTGCTAATTCGGCACGAAGTCTACCAGTTTATGAGATAGTATGAGAAATCGCACACTTTAGCTCTGGTTTATAAACTCTTTTAAACTGTTTCAGAGATCCAGCAATGGGCCCTTTATATAGACCATGGGTCCGACCGAAAGTTCCTAGTTGGGACGGCCGAGACGAATTTTCCGCGGACGGCCGTGCATCCATGCCGCAGAAAGCGCAATGCCGCATACTCCACATTTAGTGCCGTTTTAGGCCATGCAGACTTCTATTTCTGAAGATGACCTCGCAAATACTGCCGGGTGAATTCCGGTTCTTTGGTGATAAATTAAACCCAGAAGTGGAACCATTTCTCTTAGATAATATAGCAATTTAGGAGGACCAACTGGAAATAGCGGACTGTAACAGGCCAAATATCGTTAATTCTCTATACATAATTCTATCCATAATTCCCCGATCTATACAGTACATATTCACATTTTGCCATCTGGTAGAAGTGGAAGGTGAAGCTTCCACGAACTCAAAAGGTGACCTTTCGCCTAAATTCTCACCCAAATCGGGTAATGCCCCACACTGGTCACGGTTGCAAAATATTGTTCTTGTAGCTTTCTGCTGGTATAATTTGTTTGTTTGGGGTTTTGTGGATTTGTACCCTAAACTCTGATCTTCATAAACGTTAGTGGTTCTTTTCCAGGCACCGATCTTGTGTCTCTTCACTTATTGCTCACTTTTCTTGACCCAGTTCTTTATTTGCATTTTGTTACTACAATTGTCTACGGTGCTAATCTATTGTGAAAGGCACTTTTCTAATCTTGGTTCTGTAAAGAGTCCAATAGCTTGATGTCCGTATTTCTCAAGAACCATTATTCGTCCTTTAAAATTCTTGTATAACGACTTTCTGCTACTAATTCATTTATCTTCAAACAGATAGATGTAATATAATTGATTCATTTCTCACACACTCTGTCATTGGTCTTCTTTGCTTTGAATAATATCACCTATTCTCTCAACACTCTCCATTACTCTATTACTGTTGTCTTATTAATTAAATATCTATATCCTATTACTTGTTTTAATTAGTTTCAGGTCGTACCGTCTTTTCAGCATCTGGAATTGTTTCGGCAGTTTCACCCAACGACTTCAATTTCCTGGTGATGACCATTCCTATAGTACCGATCAAATCCTCTGCCCAGACTACATCAACATGATTGTAGCCATCAATCTCTACAATATCCAAATTACGTCCCTCTTGATACTTGGGCTCATAGTGTCTCATGTGGGTCACGAGTCTCTTTCCATCGACGAGAAAATCTTCATCCCCTACAAATATCACCATTGGCACCGTGGTTTCACTATAGTCAAACCACGACTTCTTAAAGGGGAAAAATGTCTTGGAAGCCTTTCCCTCTTCTGCTTCCTTGGAGGTTTCATCATCGGCGACAAACTTGTAGTTTGCACCAGTCTCGTATTCTTTTCTGGGTCTGACCTGGTTGGAAAATCCATCTTCTATGTAAAAACTCAACCACCAGTTCATCAACTTGGCTGATACATAGGTGACGTTGAAGACAAAACAAAAGTGCCATACCTTTTTGTTTTTGCCCCATTTTCTAGCAGTCCAGCCGAACAAGTATTTGAACATTATGTATGTCATAAACCCATAGAACCTAGTTGTAGCTAGATAGTAGCGAATCTGGCTCAAAGTACGCATAAACGAACAACATCCAAACCACAACTTGTATGCTAATGGACCCCTGTTATGTATAAACCGGATAAATCCCCGGTCATGAAACGATACTCCGGGAAAAACAGCTGGGGCTAACGGGAAGAAGTACTCGATTTTGTCATGAATTTCCAGCAAATTGCCATTCTTCAATAGCAAAAACGACTGACAACAGCCTTGCAGATGTCCTACTAATACCAACTTTTCGTGGTGGGGTTTATGAGACAAGACATTTTCAATTATAGCTGGCAAATCATAGTAAGCCAATTCACGAATGTCCCAATCCCAGTACTCTTCATTATGTAGTAAATTACCTTCTAAATACGTATGTTTGGGTTCGAACCACGACCGATTATTACCCATCCATACATCGTACCCTTCTTCTTGTAAGTAGTAAGCCAAAGAATTGCGTCCCGTAGTCAAATACGCACCAGAACAAGAAAGCAAGCCATGCTGAAGCAATACAGGTTTCTTAGTCTGACGGGTCAAGACTGTCTCATTTGGATCAATTAAGTGGTGCAATGTAAGAACATACCCATCATCTGTAGTAATAGCATATTCTTCCAAGTCCAATCCCATCTCAAGTGCATAGTAACGCAAGTCCTTGGAAGGCTTCATATTTTCCAAATTGTCAAAGGCTTTCCGCGGAACATAACCGTTGGCCTTATACTCTTCTGCACTAGGAACATTGAACTTCTCTTTTCCTGTGACCTTGTGCCAAAGATGGTAGAAAATGGCTCCAATACATAAAACAGTCGTGAATAGCCCCGAACCAAGCCAAGCTACGAATATTATGAAGTATTTACTAACAGCTCTATGCCCGGCTACCTTTTCCGATGGAGTTAATTCTTCGAACATGGCTTACGTCAGCGTGAAAAGACAACCAAGTACAATTTTGCTTACTCTATAGAACAGAGTCTCGACCAAAAGTTAGTAGAATTCAAACGGAGCCGGATCCAATGGATTTTTATATATATTTCATTGGTTCTATGGTTATGTTTATTTGTTTGCAATTTCCAATAAAATATGCGGGGGAAGTATTATTCACGTGACCCAGGCGATTGGAAAGTAGGTTAGCGTAGAAGAAATGGCTACTCCAAAGAAGGTAAAAAGGTAATAGATCCAACATGAAGTCAATGGAGACTGATCTGCTTACCATATCTGTAACTACCAGACACTTAGCTGCTTTTTATAACCTTTTTTGGTTGTGAGATTTCGATATTTGTGACCATTTCTGCTCGGAACGTACAAAAAAAGAGGAAAAACACCTCCGATTTATCATGCTAGGATTTATCATATCTATTTTGACTTCTTTGTCTTCTTGAATGGCTTTACCGGTAATTCCGGTGCTACGTTGCAGATGTTTTCGCCGTAATTGATAACAAAGACTTATATCACAGGTGAGGGCTGGAGCCCTCACCTCATTGAAAATCCACATGACCGATATTCACGTGACACATCTTCGAATCTCACAGTTCATCAAAATTTTTCAGTTAGCATAAACAGAGTCTAAGATACGAATAAACCTCTTTCAGACTATACAAATTATTGCAAAATGGGTAAATCGTATGTTATAAATTGAAACAGACATGTTGATACTGAGGAGATTTTTGTATACAGCTTTTCCCGGGTTGGCAGCGCTTCTTGAAGTGTAATATGAGTATTGATTGAATGGGATGTGATTTTTCACTTAGCAAGACAACTAATGCCAAATAAAAAAGGGAAACTAGACTTACATGGAACCATACACCTAAAATGCTGATTGAACACACCAAGAGAATTATATACTAACATCATTGTAGTCGTGGTTACAGATCCGGTACTCGTTACGCTTTCCAACGTGACTTCAAGAAGCATGGTACTATTGCCTTGTCCACCTACTTAAAGGTCTACAAGGTCGGTGACATTGTTGACATCAAGGCCAACGGTGCTATCCAAAAGGGTATGCCACACAAGTACTACCACGGTAAGACTGGTATCGTGTACAACGTCACCAAGTCTTCGGTTGGTGTTATCATCAACAAAGTTGTCGGTCACAGATACCTCGAAAAGAGAGTCAACTTGAGAGTTGAACACATCAAGCACTCTGCCTGTCGTCAAGAATTCTTGAACAGAGTGAAGTCCAACGCTGCCGCTAAGAAGGAAGCCAAGGCCAACGGTCAACAAGTCCAATTGAAGAGACAACCAGCCAAACCAAGAGGTTCCAGAATCATTACCACTGAAGGTAACATTCCTCAAACCTTGGCTCCAGTTCCATACGAAACTTTCATTTAAGCGATATTTGTATATCGTGGTGTCAATAGTGATTTGTTAGGGTCGGTTTCTGTTCTTTCATTAGTTTATATTGTATAATTAGCAACTAGGCATTAAATGCATGTACGCACAAGCGAGACGTAGACTACATGGCTATAGCAAGAAGGCGATAGCTTTCAAGATTAATCGATTATGCTATGATGGAAGTACGAGTAACATAAAAGTAGACAGGCAAGAGCAAGAGGAAGTACTAATAATGAGTATTAGATCAACTTTTGAAGCAAGTATGGTGGAGCCTTTCTTCACAGTATCAGATTGCAAATAATATGAAGATAATTCAATAATGAAGCAATGGTAGCAATTCCAGTAGGTACAATTTTATACAAGCGCATTTTAACTAAAACTAAAGTTAATAGTACAATACAAAGATACTAATGCAGATTCCAAACGATGTAATTATGATTAAAAATTAGAGAAGTATATTATTGCTAAATTCAGAAGTATTTCAATAATTAATAGTGATTAATAAGAATTAAAAGTTCACATTTATCTCTACATGTTAGCTATATTAACATAGAATAAATGAGCTACGAGAAAGAAAGTTCGTCAGGTAGACAAAAAATCGAAAGAATTGAAAACTAATCACTCAAATAAGTGATTCTAATATATATCCTTCCATGCTTTAGGGGTCAGAAGTTCTTTCAGCGTCTTTTCTTTATGTAACAAGAATGGTTGCGCCAAACGCTGTCACCAGTAGAACCCAGGCCCCTCGTACAAGAGACCGTTTCCGAAGGAATCGAAGCAGAACTTCAACTCGACTCCAGAGGGATCTGTCATGGATACAAACGCGAGATTTCATCATATGAGTATAAAACTTGGAAGGTCATATGAAGAACAGAAGAATATACAGTGAGTAACTCAATGGTGGATCTCCAATTCATTATATTGAAAATTTTGGAATGTCCGGGTAACGCATTAAAAAATTGCACTGTATGCATACCTCATCTAGTGGATTTTTCACTTCAGAACCCCAAGTACAAGCATAGAGAACTCTCGAGATAGTTAAATTTACAAGACTTAACTATATCATTATTTTCAAAATGGCTCCTAAGAGGAAATTAGAGAGCTCCAAATCGAGTAAATCGAAGGCGAGAAAGAACGATACCAAAGTGGGCAATCCAGGTCTTTTAAGTACTGAAGAAATCCACAACTTAATAGATGAGGTCCACAAGTCTTCCAAGTTCAATAATTTTGTACAACTTTTAAACCAATATAAAATTGTGAAGACCATCCTTGTGGTACGGAGTGACGAGAAAACAGAGGTTTTTGCACGTCAGTTGACATTTTCTCTTTTCAAATGTTTCCAGAATCTCATTAAGGAAGGGAAGTTGGTCGCAAAGAAGTCTGACGATGACAATAGGAAGCTTTTAGTTAAATGGTTACTTAACAAGTACAATATCTTCGTAGATACAGCATGTGATTTCATTATCTCCAAGTTGGCTGAAGAAACTTCCTTGCAATTGGACATGCTTGACATCCTCCTCAACCTCATCAAGATTGAAAGTCAACATTTCAAGTCTGGATCCAACGATCTCTTTTTCCCAAACACCACATATAGGAAGATTGTCGAATCACTCCTTTTGAGTGAGAATGGCGATATTCTTTCAGACGGATCATCCGACAACTTCATAGTATTGGAATTTGCGGACAAATTTAAGAAGCATTGGGACTTGCAGTTCTACTTCTTCAACAACTTCAGTGAAGTGTTAGATGATTGGAAGAATACCAAGACTGATTCTCAGTTAAGAACTATCTTTGCTAATTTCTTGAACTTGACTAGAAATGAATTACTCTACACGCAAGATGCCGAAGAATTAGAAAACCAATCGACTTGGATTCAAAGAAAGTTACCTTCTATTGCATACAAACAGTCTACATTCAAGACCCAATACCAGAAATCTTTTCTTCAAGTTTTGTCATACCCATTGAAAATTTCGCAATATAAGTCCATATTACTTATATTGCACAAGAGAATTATCCCCAACATGGCACAGCCACAGAGCATCATGGATTTCTTGACCGATTGCTACGATATTTCTGACGACCCAGCAATCCCCATTCTTGCATTAAACTCTCTCTACGAATTGATGAGAAAGTACAACCTCGAGTATCCTGATTTCTACACCAAGTTGTACTCGTTATTGACCCCAGAGTTGTTGTATATCCGTTACAGATCCAGATTCTTCAGATTGTGTGATCTTTTCCTCACATCCACGCACTTATCATCTAATTTGGTAGCTTCATTCATCAAGAAATTGGCTAGATTATCCATTGGTGCAAGTGCCTCAGGTGTAGTAATTGTGATTCCTTTCGTCTATAACTTGTTAAAGAGACATCCTACTTGTATGATTATGTTGCATAACATAGAAGCCTCCATGGCTGAAGACTACAATGACCCATACAACAACAACGAAAGAGACCCTCTTAAGACGAACGCAATTCGCT
Source organism: Scheffersomyces segobiensis (assembly GCA_030564745.1). NCBI lineage: Eukaryota > Fungi > Ascomycota > Pichiomycetes > Serinales > Debaryomycetaceae > Scheffersomyces > Scheffersomyces segobiensis. Next base: position 641,049 of record JAKTZB010000005.1, read on the forward strand.
CTTCTTTGTGGGAATTGGAAACCTTGATGTCCCACTATCATCCTAATATCGCTACTTTGGCGAAGGTTTTCGGAGAGCCATTCAGAAAGCACAGCTACAACATGGAGGATTTCTTGGACTGGAGCTACCTCACGTTGTTGGAAAGTGAAAAGACCAGAAAGTATAAGAGTGCCGCTGCTTTGGAATACGAAGAATTTGAGCACCTTTTCGCAGCCACTGACGGCAAGAAGGTATATGCCGAAGGTTGGTCATTGTAGAGTAGTTAATGGATAGCACATAGAAATATACTCTGAAGACAGAGAAACCCTTCGCATATATAAAGACATCAGGAGTAAAGGAGGATAAATAAAAAGAAAGAGCAAGCATATATTTATGGATGTAGCGTTAATACACTCATTCCCGATTTGCACCCATTTATTTGGAAACCATATCTAATATCTTTTATATTGAACAACTAACAACTAAAGATACTTTTTCATACACCATTAAACATAGTCTTCGTCAATTGTTACAATATTGGTGGGATGCTTCGCACCAGAGTCAAAGTAGCTGACAGTATTCCAGAGCAACATTCTTGAAATCACAGACGAGAAAATCTGGAGACTGACTTCACGGTGGTCGATTAACCTCTCAGTGAAGAAGTTGAGTAGAGCCCAGTTATGCACCTGTGCTTCCTGTTTATCAATTCTGATTTTGGCTCCAACCTCTTCATCCAGGAGTTTCTGGATAAAAGTCTCAATTTCAGGAGCTAGCAACTCCTCGCTACCATAACTGATAAGCATTCCGTACTCGGGGATAGCTCTCTTCCACCAGGTCTTATCTTGTACTTGGCCAGGATCAAAGTAAGATAGCTCATTCTTATTGTAGTCTTCATAGGAAAGAGAATCCTGTAGGTATTCTTGGGCCCAACATCTTACTACTTGTACACTCAAGTAATCATCTTTAGAAGTTTTACTTTTGAGACTCCCAGTATTATCGGTAAACAAATTTGTAATTGGCGAGACAAGCAATGCCACCGCTGGCTTTTTCAAGTTCTGGTAATATTCTGCTAGTTGTTCAGTAGTTTCGATTTTAAATTTTTGCTTCTGAGATGCTAGTAGAGTTCGAACAAGCATTGGGGATGGTTCCGCCAAAGTCAATAAGAGTGACAAACACAATGTAGCTCCACAGGAATCACCCATAACAACCATATGGCAACTATCGTTGGATATAGATGTCAAGTATTCGTACGCTTTTAAAACAGTACCAAGTTGGTGAGGATACTTATCAAATTTATCATCTGGAAAGGTAGGCACATAGATTCCTGGATTGGAGAACCCCTGTTCCAACAAGTTCAATGTGAGAATAGACAAATATTCAGTATACATATGGCTGGTTCCTCTTCCAAAACCGGCACCTCCATGGACATAAAGAACCAATATGTCATGGGGCTTGGTATCAGCTCGACTCTTGGAGTAAATCCACAAGCCCTCTGTGTCCTGTTCACCCTCTCCAACGTTCAGATACTTACTGAACAAGATATCACCCAAGCCGTCATTAAATTCCCTTATTCGTCTTATTCTATGAAGAATCTCAAAAACTCTTTCATCCAAGAATATCCACGCAGTGCTACTTGTTGGGAGGATCTTGTAAAGATATCTGAGCATCTGCACCACCAAGTATTCGCTATTAGTGGCCCGCTGGGAGAAGTTTGACTGGAAAGGAAATGCACACACAATTCTTCTGGTAAGATAACTGTAGGGAAATTCGACAATAAGAAATGGTGAGTTTTGAATAAGAAAAAACAAAAACTGGAAAAACTGCCCATCATATGTGATGATTAGCGTGGTAAGAAGAAAGTAGAGAACCAAATCCCGGTGACCGAACGTTTGCATTTCGACGTGGAAAAGATTTGATATAGATGTATAACAAGGATTCTGAGTGATCTAAGTATGTGATGCTAAAAGAGAATATTGACTATGAATAGTTGCAGCGGTTATCCCTCCGCATATTTTTGAGGTGAAATTTGGGTGCAAAAAATGCAACAGAAAAATACTTTTTTCGCAACTTGAGGTTGCAACTTTAATAGATCTCTCTATATGGGGCCATTCATTACATATACAATTTTAAATACAAGGCTAGACTTAGTATCCAGACAAAATCTTGTCAATGGCGTCCACCAAGATGTCAGCATGCTTTTCTTCGAAAACCAAGGTTGGTCTCAATCTGACAGAATCTTCCGCACAGCCTCCAATATTGACACCTACGGTCTTCATGTCAGCCAAGAACTTGTTTCTTGCAGTTACGTCAGCCAACGACCAAGCAATGAAGGTGGCTCTGTCCTTGCCTCTCAAATCCCTAATGTAGTTAGGATACTTGGTTTGCAAAGCTTCCAACTTTTTATACAAATAGTCACCTACTCTCTTAGCTACAGCCGGCAAGTCATGTTTAACAACTTCATGGCCAATAGCTCCAGCTAAAATCATTCTAGCTGGATCACCACACCAGGTGTTAAATTGACGGTAGGCAAAGTTTGGAACGAGTTCGGGGTCGTGGAAGAAGTAACCGGCAGATTGAAACTTCTTCGAGAATGTTACAAGATCTGGAACTGGTGAAATGTCAAAATGTTCGTGGGCCCATAACTTACCAGTAGCACCTACACCAGTCTGGACTTCATCTACTATCATAAGAGCTCCATGTTTCAAGGTGATATCTCTCAAACCCTGGAGGAAACTCTTTGAAGCGTGGTTATCCCCACCCTCGGACTGGATTGGTTCTACCAATAAACCGGCAATTGGAACTTTCCAAGTGTTGAAGAGGTCTTCGACAATAGACAAGCATCTGCCGTCTTCAGCAGCATTTGCAGTTTCGTTTTGCTCCAATGGGTACTTGTAAGATGGGAATTCTGCTTTTGGCCAGTTGAAAGAAGGCAAGTCCAACTTGTGGATTGGTTTGGAACAAGTGGTAGAGCCCGAAGCGAACAATCTACCGTGGAAGGCACGTTCAAACGACAAGATAGCCAACTCAGGCGAGCCAGGAGCCAGGTTTTTCATGACGGATTCGTTTTCTTCAGCTGTGAATTGTGTATTGTAGCCTCTCTTCTTAGACTGGTACCAGAAGAACACAGCCTTGAATGCCAATTCGTTGGCATCAGCACCGGACAAACCGGACCAAAGCTTGTCCTGGCCCTTTGGAGCCACCTTCAAGATCTCGGCGATGATTTCTTCCGAGTCTTTGCCTGGGAAGTTACCCAAAGCTGGTCTGTCGACTATGGCACGGATCATCTTGTCGGATTTCGCGGTCTCGATTAAGGCTGGGTTGTTGTAGCCCAAAGGAATGGAGGCGATTTGGGCGTAGACGTCCAAGAAGGTGTTGCCGTCTACGTCCACAAGGTAGTTACCAACAGACTTTTCATAGTCAGATACGAAGTAGGCAGCTCTAGAGTCGAACACATTACCAAGTGCGGTAATGGCTTCCTTAGACTTGGGGCCAGGAGAACTGGACACCACTTGCGGAGCAGCTGGCTCAGCAGGGAAGTAGAGCGACGAGATAGACATGGGAGAAAAGAGAGATATTCGGCTGTGGAATTGGAATGTCTCAGATATACCAGAAGGAAGCTAACTCAATCCAGCGCGGAAAATTGGGAGAACCCCAGTCCTTATATAGTTCTTAGGAATCACCTCCACTGAAATATTCCTGGCGATATTAGCTCTTAGCGGCATGACCCAAACGGGAAACGCGCGACTCGCTTAACCAAATAGGCACTGGTGCGCATACAATGGCCAGAGCCAGAGAGTCCTTCCGAGATGGCCTAAGGAATGGGCATTCCGCCAGAAGGAAGATTGATTTGATCTGAAACCACTTGCTCGTATTTCTGCAGAATTATTTACAGATGTAGCCGCAAGAAAATCCAATCTATTTTCTTTTCTATGCTGCTAGAATATTCTGCTAAATTACGTAAGGGCTGATGAATAAGACTGCAGATAAAATATTCACTTATCTCTGATAAAGTAGCCATGGACCAATGAACAAGTGATGATAGAGACGATGTAGGTTGATTCATGAGTGGCAACTTAATGGCATCAATAGATGTTCAAAGCCACGATCGTGAACAATTTTGCTGTTTTTTTCACAATCAATGAGAGGGTTCACGGCTGTCTTCTATTATGTAGAACACCTGTTATAGTTTTCTCCCATATGTATTTCTCTCACATATTATTATTATTCGCAAGAAGTTGGTTTTATTGGAAACTCCCCAGATTTATCAAATTTATCCAAATTCAGAAATTTTCCAGAGACTTTCTAGGGATTTTCCAATGTTCTTTATTCGTATTTCGACTCTCTGTATCATTCTCTATCCAATTGCAAAATCCACCACCTGCACAGAACACACCTACATGCACACCTCAGCTCTTCTATACGAAAATTATACAAACATAAACAACAAGCTTAATATTATTTCAATTCTTTGCAACCTCAGCAAGAGTCAGTAGGAGCAGCGTGGCAGATCGATGTCAGAGTTCCAAGAGACAGGAAGTGTCTCTGCGAATCTTCCCGAAACAGCAGCCAACGCAGAAGAACAGACTTCAACACAAGATTCGCATGAAAAAGACGAATCTTTACATCATCAAGTGAAGCAAGAAGATCAAAATATGTTGCAATTAGAGCACATTATCGGCCACACGAACGACTCCAACAACGGCAGAGACAATGGTAACAATGGTAACAATGGTAACAATGTCGAAGTGGCCGATAATGAAATTTCAAGCCAGAAACAGGGTTTAGACCCTCATATAGCTTTAGTGACAAATGAAGAAGTTAGTCCCAGAAAGAGAAACAATAAAGAAATCGCCCAAAACCACGAGGATGCAGAGAAAGATCACGACGAAAATAAGAAGCAGAAGACTGGAGATCCTCAGACTCATGAAATCGATTTGGAGTTACAATTTGACAGAGCCATAGAACAGCACCATCGTGAAATGAGCAATCCTCCGGAACATCAGAATCTCGAAGACAACCAACAGCATCGAGAAAATCATAATGATAAACAAGAGGATCACAATGAAAGTCAAGAAATTCATAAACAAGAAGATATATATAAAGAACAGGAAGCCCATAATCAAGAAGACAATAGGTTGTTCGTCGAGCCATATACTGAAACTCCAACTAGAGCTTCGGAATTATCCAGAGAAGAACCAGTTCCAGAAGCCTCTAATCGAAATGTTGAGTCAGAAGCTGTAAGCGATTCTAGTAACAACAAAGAAGATAAAACCAAAGATATCGAAGGTAATAGTGGTAGCAATCAAGAAGAAATCGTCGTCAACGAAAAGGAGAGTTTGGCTATGATTGCCAACCAGCTCGATGAAGCTACAGAAGCGACCAAGAAAAAGCAGGCCGAATCTCAAGAAGGAAACAAAACTGTAATACATGAAGGAATCTCGATTCCAGCCAATTCAGAGTTGTTCAATACGAGTTCTGCTCTTGCTGCCTACAATGCTTTATCCAGTCAATTGCCACCCCTAGCCATACTCGCCAACGCCCATTTGGCAGCTCTTCCATTGCCCATTGTAGCACCAGACTATCTTCCACCTCGAATCCAGTTGTTAGTAAATACATTACCTACATTAGACAATTTGGCTACGCAGCTATTGCGAGTGGTAGCCATCGGGCCATACCAGAAAATCATCGACTTGGCTTCAAACCCCGACACTCCAGCTGGAGCTACATATAGAGATTTGACGTCATTGTTCGAGTTCACCAAACGTCTATATTCAGAAGAGGACCCATTCCTCAGTGTAGAACATATAGCTCCAGGAATGTGGAAAGAAGGTGAAAAGACTCCCAGCATGTTTAGAAGCAGAGAACAGAGTATAGAGTCTACATTGCGAAAAGTCAATTTGGCGACGTTTTTGGCTGCAACTTTGGGAACGATAGAAGTGGGGTTCTTCTATTTAAATGAATCGTTTTTAGACGTGTTTTGTCCATATAATAACTTGGATCCGGAAAATTCGTTATCTAATATGGGTACAAACAGCATGAGCTTGCAAAGTGGTGTGAACACTACCATAGGCGATACGATAAGCAAGCTTTTAAAACCCCTGGCAGTTTTATATTTGGATTTGAAGACACAGGCGTATATTTCTGCCATTGAAGCAGGAGAAAGATCTAGAGAGGAAATTTTGGAGGATATTTTGCCCCATAATTTAGGGGATATCATACTTGCCAGACGAGGGGTGAAAAACTTGTCTCCTACAGAAATGGATTTCATCGAACGTTGTAAAGTCAGGAAAGACATTTTGTTAAATCATACAGGAGAAAAGAGTCTTAGTGAAGAATACGAATGGTTCAATTTCTTGAGAGATCTCTTTGAATTCGTATCTAAGAACATGGGACTTCTTATATGGGGCAAGAAGGGAAGAACTCCTAGATCCAAGAAGGACAGCAAAACACCTCATAGTGAAGATTTGTTAAGTTCTCAAACATCCGAGGCTATATTACATCTGACAGATGCAATCGGTCGTCCATCCACTCAAGCTATGTCCCACGCAGAAAATATCGAGAATAATAAACTCAAGTCGCAGGAGATCAACCGAATTGCTAGTGTCTTATTACCGTCCGAGATACAGGAGCAGCAAATACATTTACGGATCAACCCTCAATCTGCAGTGAGAAATACTCTGAGGAGACCATGGACAAAGGAAGAAGAAAAAGCATTAAGACACGCTTTAGAATTGAAAGGTCCACAGTGGTCTACGATTCTTGAATTGTTCGGTAATGGAGGTAAGATTTCTGAATCGTTGAAGGGCCGTACACAGGTGCAGTTGAAAGATAAGGCAAGAAACTGGAAGATGTTTTTCTTGAAAAGCGGCTTGCCTGTACCGAGTTATCTCCAACGTGTCACTGGTGATATTGAAAGAGAAGATAGAAACAAGATCACTAAGCGAGGCTCTCGTAGCAGGAAGACGGCAGCTGCACCTATTCCAGATGTCCTGAAACACCAGAGAAAACCAGCACAGGATCAAACCCAAGAATATAAAAGCGGAAATCAAGTAGAACAAGCAGATAAAGGAGACCAAGGAACTCAACAACTTCTGCAACATCAATCACAACTACAACAGCAACGCGAGCAATTAGAACAACAATTAGAACTGGACGATGGTGTGTCACATGAAATAAATCAACGACTCCAAAGCGCATAATAATCTTGATATTTTCATGCAAGGCTAATTTGAAGTAAAAATATCATCTTCACGATGCTTAAAAATTACAACGCAAGGGATAGGGAATGTATTCCCATTGGAAATGTATGATAAAGGCACCGCAAAAAGAAAGCCTACCAGCGTAAGAGATAACACATTTGGATAATATACGATTGCAGCTATCTGCGTGACACAAAAACAAAAGCATCAAAATGTATCAAGTGAGATTAAAATTTGAATCAAGTCTGAAACGAGATTCTATACAAAAAAGCTAATGCCGTAATTAATACAAAAAGAGAATTTTATCGTACTATGTCCCCAGTCTGGTAGCATAGACTCTACCATGGATGACCTTTCTCTCACAAGATAGCACTGGAGGATCCCCACAGGACCCCCTGCCCCAGACCACATGTGAAAACACCCCTATCCACTTTAATTTCCACTCCACCTTGCAACTGCAGGGTTTTCTGTCTTGCAAGTTTAAATCGATTTAACTATTAGATTAGTATCTACGAACAGGATCGCGTTCTCCATTCGCTTAGAAATCCGTTTCGTAGTCCCTTGATCTATAAAAATGTGTTAATTGCACTGGATAATAATAGTAGTTAGACTAGCCACACTCTTAGAATGAGGGTCAATATCGGACACTTCATCACTTTTTTTCCAGTGATACGAAGATTATTGTCGGCGATATTTCAGCCATATTTCAATGATATTATCAAGTGTTTTTGACTATTACCAGCTGGATAGACAGGCTCGTGGTAAGCCAGCGAAATAATATTCTGAACAAATGTGGTTTTGGAAAGTAAAACAGTAGAAGAAATAAGGCCCAAATCTGGCACACACATTTTCCGGATCTACACCCCATTTTTCTGCAATTGATGGAACAGGGTAGCCAGTGTAGATATCGTGAAGTTTCGTGTAGGGATTCGATTTATTACTAGTTTTAAGTGTAGATTAAGGTTTAGGATTAAGGCTTAACTACAGTAATAGCGCAGGTGAAAAATTGTGAGCATGGCACCAAAAAAATAATCATTTTTCAGGCAAATTAGTTGGAATGGGCTAGAGATTCCAGAAATAGCAGTGGTAGCTAGAAGTGGTAGCTAGATTCGAGTCTAATAGCAGACATGACGCCAATGTGGACCCCCTAAGGCTGAAACAGCGAACTACATAATTTTTCAATTTCCTTCTACAATGAGTTAGATCTGGCTAGTCGTAGCTTTAGCACTAGTGTAGTATTAGCTGTAGCAGTAGCACCACTTCTAGCATCATAAGCATCAGCAGCACGACTAATACTAGCGCTAACACTACTCCCACTACTAGGGCTCAATTCTCTCCACTCGTCCATTGTTAGGTATCATTTAATTATCATAAGCTTCATTAACAATTATAAACCATGATGACTTCTCCCCACGCAAACCCTACTGGCATTGAAACCAGGATCATTGCAGCACGTAGCGAAGCCCAAGCGTTATACAACGAGTTGGAGAAAGTGAAAAACCGGCTCCACGACTCCACTTTGGACGAGGTATCCTATTCAATCCCTGGCATTCCCAAGAACTTCAACAATTTGAAGCTCTACAACACGCTTCGGGGTCACAACAATAAGATTGCAAAGACCCAATGGAGCTCCGACTCAAGCAAACTCCTTTCAGCTAGTCAGGACGGCTATATGATTCTCTGGGATGCCGTAACAGGTTTCAAGAAACAGGCTATCAACCTCGAGAACCAATGGGTGCTCACGTGTAGCTACTCAGCAGACGGAAAGCTAGCAGCATCTGCTGGACTCGACAATGCCTGTACCATTTACAAGGTTAAGCAGGACGGCGATTTCCGCTTTGGGGGCACCAGAGGTCAAGCCGGAAAAGGGTCTGTATCCGGAAACGACATTGACATTCTGCCAGTTCAATCTGTGTTCAAGGGACATACAGCGTATGTGTCAGACTGCGGATTCATCACTAACACCACTATAATCACAGCCAGTGGTGACATGACATGTTCGCTATGGGATATAACCAAGGGAGTCAAGTCGCGAGATTTCGTAGAACATTTGGGTGACGTACTCTGTATGACTATCTTTCCCTCCAATAAGCTCAATGACAACCTCTTTGTCTCTGGCTCTTCCGACGGTAGCGCGAAGATCTGGGATTTACGAAGTCCTACACCAGCTCTGAGTTTTTTTGTTTCCAATAGCGATATCAACACTGTTCTGATCTTTCCTAATGGAAACTCCTTTGCTACAGGGTCCGATGACGGGCTAATCCGGCTCTTTGACATTAGAGCAGACTGTGAATTGAGCAACTATTCTCTCTTATCTCAATTCCAGAAGCAGAACCACAAGATACCCAAAGCCAAGATCACTAGTAGGAGACACAGCACTACTGACCAGGTAAGCACAGGGTCCACCAGCATCTACTCCAGCATCGATAATCCAGGAGTGTTTTCTCTTGATTTCAGCAATAGTGGAAGACTACTCTACGCATGCTACTCAGAATTTGGCTGTTTAGTGTGGGACGTCTTGAAGAATGAAATCGTAGGCTCCGTAGGAAACGATCATGTCAACAAGATCAATCACATAAGCGTTTCTCCCGACGGCACAGCCGTGGCCACATCGTCATGGGACTCCACGATCAAGATCTGGTCCGTGTGATTTGTGTAGCTAGGTAAATTATATCGATACATTGCAAGAATTTTGTTATACAGATATATAGAGATAAATGTAGACATCTCAACCATTACCAGAGTATGCTATAGTACAAGAACTAGAAAGACTATAGCTATAACTATCCACAACCAGTATCGGTGTCAAGATTTAGAAAAAAGTTATAACCGGAAGACTAAGTTAGATATAACTATCAAGACTAGTCTAACTATCAAACCTATATTACTATCAAGTACAGCGTAATTAATAAGACCAGTAAAGTATAACTGTTAATAGACTAAACTACTACTCAGTATTGCAATACTAAACTGGACTACTTATACTAGTAGACTATAGGCAGACTACGCCACAATAATATGTTACAATAGAAAGAATGAGATGAGATGTGAGAAATGGCACTGAAGGAATTGGGTCTGGATGGAAGGTGATGCTTAACAAGTTCATAGTTTTATTTCTATGCCTCACCGGTGTGTTTCTTGACGTAATCCCACAAACTCTTCAACAACGACTCGGGTAACGTGTACAAGTCCATAGTGAACTCGCCGTTGTCGACGTCGTTCTTGATATTCATCTCATTGGTTCTGTTGTCCGTAACCATCTGTACTATGACAATCAAATCATCCTCGCTTAACTTTGTTAAACCATTGGCCAATTTTTCCAAATCAATGCTACCTTTAACAGCGGCACCGTTAGTGCTCTTCAGCTTCTTAAACTTGTTGGCATCAACAGCGCCGTTGCCAGTCTCCAACTTACGCTTGTTGACATTGTCGTCAAAGGGTAATGGGCCACTTTCCAACAATAACTTGTTTAAAACCTGGTTCTTTGTGTTGCTCACGGGGATGGTGACCACATGATCATTGACATATTTCTCTTGCAAGAAGTTGAGGTCATGGTTGAACTTTCTTTCTCCGGTCTTTCCATTCAAACCGAGGATATGGATTGAGATGGGGATGTCGAATTCACCCCAACCTTGTTCTTCCACTAGAAAGGGCAGTTGTTTGGTTGTTCTTATAGGGTTGGTGAAAGTAGGGTGCAACGTGTAGGTGACCTTATCTAATATATTTGCGGCTATTTCCTGGCCACTTTGGTCCAACATGGAGATCTGGATATTCCACTTTCTCATTGGATAGTTTTCCACTGGAGGAACATCCTTTAGGATATGTTGTTCTGTGGTTATTCTTATGGTTCTTTTTACCTGAGGGGGTTAGTATATGCGATAAACAGTACAGAGACATCAGGAATTGTAGATAATCGTAATGAGATAAACTAGGATGTGACATAGACCAACATAATGATAAAGGAATGTTATGTAATATATCATATGAAAACTATGGATATCATGCTCAGAAAGCACGCAACAATAGCAATTTGATATGTGTATAAATCGTGGGAGATAGTGATAGAAAACAAAAGAGATATAATATCATTATGAGTTGAAAAATTGCTTGAAATAGTGAAATTGAAAAGTATCAAGCAGAAGCTATTCATATTGGAGAGACTCGCAAAATAGATATCCACATAGACGATAATCATTTCAGTTGTAATTAATACGGACATAGTATCCGTCACTTGCATCTTTACGAGCACAATTCATATAGATATGTTCTGCAACGACAATCGGACCTATATCTCTTTGGTTCTCCTCTAGACGATTACCATATAACTTCTGCGAATTCGATACTTACTTCAGACATTGTGAATTTGTATTTGTTTTTGTATGTGAGAATGTGGCTGGTTGAACTTGATCAAGGAGCCGTGCAACGTTACTACAGAGCGATTGATGGCGGGTTTGTTGATACAGAATTGGCTTATTCGTAAGATTTGTTTATGGTGACCAGACTCAACATTCAAGGCTTGCCAGATTTTTCCGCAAATTTTCCGTCACGTGAGTAATTGGGGAGGGACTGGATTAAGCTGTATGGAGAAAGAGAAGAGGAGTTTGAAGAAGGAAGAATGCTGTATTGAATGACAAGGGTAACGACAACAAGGAACTAGCAGTGAATGTGTGTGTTTGAATGTTTTTATTGTTATTGTTCTAATGATTTTTTTTGGTAAAACCAACATTATGGAGTTCGACTTTTCGCGATTTGCAATCGATTGGGAGAGCCATAATTAGGAATGCCATAGTTAACAATATCGCATCCAAGTTCAGCAAGATAAAAAAGCAGAATAACAAGTTCTATAAACTTGAGAAAGCCAGTTTTCTCCTTATATAGCTATTGGTGACTTTGCAGTAATTTTGAGAAAATTGAATATTCTTATACTTGTGCATTCACTTTTGGTCCTCTCTCAGCTAGCCCTAGATAGATTACATGAAGAAGAAGCCTCGCTCTGCAACTTCGTGATAACCACCACCTTTACAAACAAAATGGAGAAACAACCTCCAATTTCCCATTATATCTTACTCTCATAATGCCCCAATGCCAGTGCCAACGGCTTCAGTCGGCACCGGCCTATATCCTCGGCTACTATTCGGAATCTTTCAACCGTTTCCTGACTCATGCACACTATACAGTCCTCTGGTTTCATGAAAAAGATTTTCACGGTTCCTGGCTTTTTCATTTTTGTTCAACACCGTCACCAAACCAGTACGTATAGACTTGAAGGGGACAGCGTAATTCTGGAGAGGTCACGGGACACAGAAGAAACAGAATTGTCAAGCCTCTTAATATTCTATTCCACCAGAAATAGACTATAAGAGTAGATCAAAACAGTAGAAACAATTGACACAATATTGCTATAGACTACCATAAACATAAACGATTCAGCATAACACAACTATACACTAGACTTCCATACTGCTTGCTAAGACTTGTTTCAATTACTACAACTATAACACCCTAGAATTTTCATATAGTACAGAATTTTGCACATTATATACCACCATACGCCATAACTGAGTACTTTAAACTATATTTCCCGAACATGAATTACCTCAGAAGACTCGTGGCATCCCCAAGAGTCCCCTCTATCAATTTTACTAACTTCGTCAGATACTCCTCCATGTCTGCTCCATTAGATGCTTCCAAGCTTGTGGTCCACAAGACCACCACCCCCAAGGAAAAGTTACCCAACGACAAGTTGGTCTTCGGCAAGACCTTCACTGACCACATGTTGGAGATCGAATGGACTGCTCAAGCCGGCTGGGGCACTCCTACCATTTCTCCCTACCACAGGTTGTCCTTGGATCCTTCCACCGTCGTGTTGCATTATGCTTTTGAGTTATTTGAAGGTATGAAAGCTTATAGAGACACTGACAACAACATCAGAACCTTCAGAGGTGACAAGAATATGGACAGAATGAACAAGTCCGCTGACAGAATTGCCTTACCTACCTTTGATGGCGAAGAGTTGATGAAGCTCATTGACCAGCTTTTGCTCGTAGACCAAAGCTTTGTACCACAAGGTGCTGGGTACTCACTTTATTTAAGGCCAACCATGATCGGAACCACCGAGTCGTTGGGTGTAGGCACACCAGACAAGGCTCTCTTGTATGTTATCGCATCTCCCGTTGGTCCTTACTATGGTACTGGCTTCAAGCCTGTTTCCTTAGAAGCCACTGACTATGCAGTTAGAGCCTGGCCGGGTGGTGTAGGTAACAGAAAGTTGGGAGCCAACTATGCTCCTTGTGTCAGACCTCAGTTAGAGGCTGCTAAGAGAGGTTACCAACAGAACTTGTGGTTGTTCGGAGAAGAAGGCTACATTACTGAAGTCGGTACCATGAACGCTTTCTTCGTATTCAAGAACGCTGACGGCACCAAAGAGTTGGCTACTGCTCCTTTGGACGGTACCATTTTGGAAGGTGTCACCAGAGATTCGATCTTGGAACTCACCAGAGAAAGATTGCCCAAGAACGAATGGGTTGTTTCTGAACGTAAGTTCACCATTGGCGAGGTTGAAGAAAGAGCTGCTAAGGGTGAGTTGATTGAAGCATTTGGTGCTGGTACTGCTGCTGTTGTTTCCCCCATCAAGTCTATTGGCTGGAAGGGTAAGGAAATCGAAGTTCCTTTGGCTGCGGGTGACTCCGGTGAATTGACTGCACAAGTTGCCGACTGGATCAGAAAGATCCAATACGGCGAAGAACAGTACAAAAACTGGTCTAGAGTGGCTCAATAGGATTTTTGACGTTAGAACTATCTAGAGACTATAGTCGTGTACGATGTATGTGTATTGAAGATATGCAAATTTATGTAGGAGCCAGTAGCTAGGATGATACGATTATACACTTGGATGTGGAATCATAAAAGATACGAGACTATAAGATGTGACATTTTTAAGATGATAATATTGTAAGATTCAATGATTACAATATGCCCTGTAAGAGTTCTTGCACGTCATAGAATGTCACTTCCTATATCTACGCATAAGATCACGCTATTCTCTCGATCTCGGGTAGCTTCTGGATCTCCATGAGAATATAGTCGCGTTCGTCTGCCAAATTCACATCATTGAAACTTTGTATATCAAACGCGTTAAAGAACTCAATAAAGTTATCTTTGTTCTTCGCAAGAATATCCAACACCTTCTGTGACTTCTTGGGTTTGGCTACAAAGAACTTAAATATATGGAATCCTTCAAGTTGCAAGTTTTTCAGCTTATCACTGAGAAGAAACATGATGATCTTCAAGTTCGTAGAATCATCGAAGTACTTGTTGAGAAACGCTTGGTTCTGACGTTGCAAAACAAGCTCTGACAACAACCTTACGCTCTGACGTTTGGTTACGTAGTTATTAGACTGGATCAACTTGTTGATCTGGGTCGTAAACACGTCGTAGTTGTTGGCCAAAAACTCCAGAACCAACTTCTTGTGGATTGTCAACAGATCATGCAATGTCGTGAACGAATCAGTAGCAATTTCAAATACTGGCAAATGAACGTATTTGAAGAAGTTCCAAAACAACGGGCTTGAAATTACATACTTGTTGACCACTTCGAATTTTATGCAATCACGAAGTATTTGGCCACAGATGAGACCCGTTTCCTGAGATTCAGGTCCTTTGATCAACATGGCAATGATCTCCGGTCGCTGGGTTATTAGATAGTCTACAGTAGGCGACTTCCCAGCTATTTGCCGTCGCAAAAGGGTCAGAAAAAGAATCAAGACATCTTTTCTCAGATCAAAACTGAGCTTCTTCAAGTTGGCTATAAGCGTATAGAGACAATCAGTGGCATATACTTCCTGAGCTAAGTGCGAGATCTGATCTGGCTGAGGATCATTCTCATCGTCTCCATGTAGAATAAGCTTCACTTGTGCCAATAAACGGGCACATTCATCCTGGTACTTCTTGTTGTTGTCGCTATTGACATCAAGTTTGAGCACCAGTTCGTTTAACGCTCTCACGATGTCTTGCGGAGTCTTTGGGTTTCGCTTGAATAAGAACGCCATCTATGATGTGAACAAAAAATCTTGAAGAAATGATTGAAATTGAATTCCAACGGAATGTGATTGAATGTAATTGAGTGTAATTGAACAAATACTGAATATAATTGAATCCAGTGATATTGAATATTTGAATAAAACTGAAATATGAAAATCTACCGTAAATTGAATTTACTCGAAATTGATTTGAAAATTGATCTTAAGGAAACCTGAAGGATTCAAGAACTATCAAAAGCTTCAACACTTCTGTGATTCTAATACAAGAGGATGATATAACTAGAACTTCAGTCAGTTGTCGGATGTGGTTTTCCGATTTCAGTTGTGGTTAGTAAATTAAAATTAAAGTTGAAGCTGTGGTTAGCCGTAGAAAAAAGATGGACTCTAATTCTTAGTCGGTTAATTCTTTAAAATGGGGAACCGCGAAATTGTTTTATTAACTGGGACGTTTTTGAGTGCAACCAAATTTTACAATTTTTTGGCTTAAGTGTTGGATTTAAGATTGTGATAGTTGTAGTTTCTGAAGACATTCAGTTATATCTGGCTGATATCCACAGATCCACTTGGAATAGAAGAGCGTGGTAGCGCCGTCATCAAAGGAAATTGGAACAGGAGTCAAATGAAGCAATTTTCCTGGGGCGAAGACAATGAACTCAACGAATAATGCTGATTGAGCCTCTTTCCTTGTGTTTCGATCAACATAGGGCCTTTTTCTGAATATAGTCGAGTAAGAGCCATGTCAGTTCTACTATGAGCATTCCAAAGGAATCTGGGGAAAGACAAAATTCAAGTAAAATTCAAACACAAAAACAAAAGATTTCCACAATTTCCCTTACAAATGTACCCGAAAAACCATATATTAGAGCATCAACATTCATTATCTATCTCAGCAACTACAAATCGGCCCTTTGCCCTTTCTCCCATATTTGCCTTTTGCACCCATACTATTCTAAGTGTCACGTGATACAACTTCGCACGACTTCAGATTTGTGTCACATACTTCTAACCAATAATCAGCAGAATTTTACCAATATTGAAAATATGAAAACAGGTTGAGCACATCTCATAATCTCCAACTTTACTTCGTTACACTAAAATAGCCAGAATGTCCGGAGGTCCAGTCCCAGTATGGAAGAAGTACACTACCCAATCCTCGGGGATCTGGGAGAAGGTCAGACAGATTCTTTCCCTTGTACCCAACAGATCCTCGGGTAACCCCTTGGTAGCATACTTCAGAGTAGTTCCACCAGGAGCCAGAATTGACGACGCCAAAAAATACGTAGAGCCCGCAACTTTGCCAGCTGGTGATATCAAAGGCAATGCTTACTACAAGAGGGACTACAGAAGAAACTATCCTCAAGTTCACAGCTTTAACCAAACTAAGATCTCCGGCTTGTTACAGTTGGGATCTGTGCAGAAGCCCAGGATCTCCATTGGTAATAAAGGCACCGAAGAGTTGTCTGTTTTCATTGATAGTTCCGGTGACGTCTCGTTAGCCGCAACTTTGTCGACTGTTCCAGCTGAAGTTTTGAAAGGTCAATTGTTGGGCCTGTCTGGTGAACCTATTGTAGCTCCATCCTTGAATAAGTTCCAGTGGACTATTTTGCAAGAGCCAGAACATGGTATGTTCACGGAAGAGTATCCATGTCGTATCTTCACAGAAAAGAAGGTGACAGCCTAGAGAGTAGACATGAAACAGAAACTACACTACAACGATATTGATAGAAACAATATCAAAATGATATTTAATCTAGATTTCTAGACAGTTACAAGAACCAGAAAGTCATACAATGTCTATTCAAAACTATTGCAATATTGTTATAGTATTGTTTCGAATGGTTGTATTCCTATAGCACTTGTTCAGTCTGATTCACTAGACATATTTATCTCCCCAGCAACCCTGGATCAGCATTCATTCATATATACATTACACTCCACTTCTTATTGTCCAGACAATCTTCATTTCAATAAACATAAATACACTGTCATATGGTTGATGGGTCCATTCTAAAACTTAGGCTGTCAAACACAGCACCCATCCCGTAGACACTAAACCATGTACTCATATACTTCATACTCTTAGCTTTCTCTGAATCCTGTGGCTCTGCAGTATTCTCTAGAAATTGTGCAACTACCTCTCGAGAGTAGCAAGGATGTATACTCCACCATGTTTCTTTTAACAACGGGTGATCTACCAAGAGCAAGTCTGCCTTATCTTTCATATAACCTTTCCCTATCAATTGAATATAGCTGTCTAGTTTATCTAAGTCAAACGTGAGAGTTCCAGTCTCATTGCTAACTCTGAAATGCACCTCTGGAACTTCGTAGATATCACTGAAAGAAACAGTAAACGTGACATTGACCACCTCAGTCTCGTTAATATCCACGACAGAGAGACTGATATACGACAAAGTCTTGCTTTGGTTAGGTGGGTATGTTTTCTGGAAATTGTTGGTTATCTTGATTGCGTAATCATCGTTTCCAACAAACTGGAGATGTTTCACAAGCAAATCGTGGAATTGCGCTATATGGCGATTGAAGATGTCATTAGTCAAATGCAACATCTACTTATGAATGCAACGCAGATATTTATTCATATATATTGTATTTCATAAAGAAATATAATGTGGGAGATCCTCAATCTTAAAATTGGATGAGATCGATTTCTCATTCACGAGCTTTGAATTTGAGACTACTAAATGATCGCTACAACAATTACATCTTTATACTTTCAAAGTATTTGTTTACAACTGAATAGTCCTATTCGTGTATTTTCTCGTACAGAGAGCACAAAAATCTAAGTCTTCCATTACCTAAATAAAGAAATATCCCAGAGTATCGGAAGCGGCGTCACTAGTTCAACTCTCTGAGTTAATGCTCAAGCCATGAAGTTGGCCGACACATGCATTCCTGGGGAAAGTTGCAGATTTTTTTGGTTTTTAGAATAATCGGGAACGGTATCTGAACGAATTTGGCACAGACCCCATACCAGCAACCAATACATACTACAGTATTGGGATTGATTAACTAGCCATAACCGGATAGCATTCTTGTCAGTTAATCATAATTAATATGAGTCATCCTAAGTAATCTTACTGACCATGAAGACCATGTTAATAGTTGATAGTCTTCAAAAAGTTGAGTTACTTCGACTCAGATTCTTCTTCTTCACCAGGGGTGGATTCGTTCAACAAGCCCGACTTCCCATTGAACAAGATCCCAGAATTAGAACCACTAATCGAGTTCCGGTTATATATCTCCTTTACCTTTTCGGCGTTAGGGTGTTTCATGGGTATTCCACCAGGAACTCCTGATCTAAACCCTCCCCCAAGCTGCTTTTGCATAGCGTAGTCGCCACTATCAAAATACTTCTTGTCCTGAAATTTCGACAGCAATATTTGCTGAGTCGTAGGCAACTTGCCATACATTCTGTAAATACGCAACTCCTGGGGCGACAACTTGGACAAGTCTATGTTCTGGGTATTGGTTGGGGGGCCCAATGGGTCTTCCTCGTGCAAAGACATCGTGAATATGAGTATGGAGAATGAAATAAGAGTTAAAATGTGACCGAATTGAAAATTGTACGATTGTCAATTGTCAATTGTCAATCTGTTGCTGGAAATGCTTTCAATAGACACTGAATGTCAAAGGTATACGCTATTTATCGTCGATTGTGTGCCTATACACTTAAAAATAGCTTTATCTGTGAATGTACAAGAATCCTGTTGGCTGGTGAAAGAAGAATCATTCTATTATTTAGAACATTTCTAGGGGAGTCAGTACAAAAACCAAAAAGTCTCAACATGGATGAGATCATGTGACGCACATCATGTGCCAGTACTCCAACATAATAGCGTGCCACTAAAATGATGACACCTGGGCAGACCAGAATGGTGACAGAATCGCACGTCAGATAACCGGTTCAATAGCCGAACGTGACTATTATGCATGGGACGATATTCTTTAACCTTAACTGAAAATATATCCGTACATCCACGGCACAACCAAACTCACTAATAAGATTGCGACATCCACAAAGTACACGACGAACCCATAGAGCTCTACTGGAATAGGCAACCACCGAACTGGCAACTTTGTCACATAGAGCTGGAAATCAACCTCGTCATTCTCGCTCAAGTACCGTGATGCATTGCTGGTCTCTCCTATGAACTCATACTCCACAACCACGTAAATATCAAGCACATCGTCATCGCCAGCATGGGCCAATTCAAGAAAATCACGTGCGCCAATAAAGCGATGGCTCACTCTAAAATCAAAGGCAAATGTAGAAGGCCAACAGAGCTTGACATAGAGAAGATCACGTGATGCAAAGCTCGTGTCTCCGTAGTTGTTTAGCTTGACCAAGAGTTGCTTCTTAGGCTTGGAGAACGAGTCGTAGTCTTTGATGGATATGATATTGGAAACGTTGAGGCCATTGTGTCGTGTATCTATCAGTTCTATCGGATAATTCTCAAGCAAGCTATGTGACGCGTTGAGGGCCGTAATGTGTCTATTCAAGGCATCGTCGTCACTTAATATCTGAGGATGGTTATTGATGTTGAAATAGTAGGGAACAGAAAGTAGAAACGATTCCGTATTACCGACCACGAATCGCACCAATAGTAGAAACTGGAACAACAAGCCAACGACTTTCTTCATAGTTTTTGAAAAGTTTGCAGTTGATGAAAATGAAACTAAGATCTAGACGAAATGTATAGAAATAATGAAAAATAGAAAACATCCTACATATATAATAATCTATTATGGTAGCGCGTCATATTGTCATATCCTGAAATCATTATTTGAATAATTCATTAAAACACATAAGTGTGATTTTATATAGAAAATCTAGTGAAAGTCGTGGAATGAGAAAAACCAAGACTAGCCTATTTGGCAGTAATTAAATATCATTATCATGAGCATCATCATTTATCATTTTATACGCTTTTTATGATCTTATCGTCTGTCAACTTCAAGTTCAACTTCATCCATGGGAAAAGGACTAGCGACTCCTTCTTTATCTGTTCTATAAGCTCTAAGCCGTAGTTATCTGAAGGGTCTACTAATAAGAGATCCAACTTTACCAAATTATTATCTTCTCTATTCAACGTGGCAAGAAGCGATCTGAAGTTATGGAGGTTGATCAGCCATCCGTGGCATGTTAATATCCGTAAGTTGGGGAAAGATACTCTGTTTATGAACTTGCAGAACAATCTAGACGACCAAACTCTTCCGAAAGAAGATACCGCTGTCGAAGGAATAGAGGTCTGAGTTATCAAGTTTTCGGCAGCAATATTGATTTCCAACAGGTCTATACTAGCCAAACCCCCAGTATCATCAGTGAGCAAGAAGACGTTAAATCTCTCTGAAAGAACAAATGGGTTATTACGAGAGTAATTCAACGACAACACCTTCAACTGGTCGTTGATATTGAACTGCGACAACTGGAATGGGTATTCCCATGTGCAATTGTGGAGTCGTAACTCTTGCAAATGATGGGTCGAGATCTCTTCGTCTAAATCCCAATTGAAGTGGTAATTGTTTAACGCCAACTTTGTCAAGCTCTTGAACAAATGTACATGGTTCAAGTGGAAGATTCTGGGACTGATATTATTGCTTGTGCTTTTTACTATCTGGCGGATATTCTTAGGATTAGACGATAAGAACTCGTTCTGGGTCTCGAAATGGTCCTTTTCGAAGTAGAGGGTAATTTTGCGGATGTTGATGTTTTGCCTATATTTCAACCAGTTGGACGAGTTGCTTGAGTTAACAAGTACATGCTCGAGTCGTGGAAACAAATGCGGGTTGACGATTTTGGTGAAGATGTCTACATGGAATTCTCCAAACGAGTAGCAGTCTATGATACGAATCTGCATGATGTAGTCGCAGTATTTGGTGAAAAACAGATCTTCAATCGGCTTGTCGTTCTCAAAAAGGATCTTCTGCCAAGTGGCTTTGATATTCTGGAAAATAAAAGGCGACAAGTACTTGCGATGAATGGAGTTTAAACACGAAAGACTAATGATATCACCAGGTTCTAGACGGTCAAAGATGAGACTCTGTGTATCGAAGGGAAGTGCAAGGAAGTCGAAGCCAGCAGGGGCTCCTACCCTTCTGTGTTTGGCTGGGGTAACCTCCTGGACAAATACTCTTTTCATGCAAGAAACACGGTATAACCTCGTAAAAGGCTGCTATGGAAATTGATGAGAGATGCAGCGAGATCCTTAAATGCTACTTATATATGGATTAGTGACAACAGCAAAATAATACTAGTGTACCAGATGAGTAATTGCGGAAGTGAGAAACCTAGCGACTTCTTAAAATTGGCTAGTATTTGTAGGAGGCGAGATATCGACAGCAAATATGGTCGATTCTCTAACTGTGATTTGACAGACCTTTTTTCGCACCCAAATATATTATCTAATGCAATCTTCTTATCGTACTTCGCTTTCAGAATCTTCTGCTGAACGTATAGACTCTCTGGTTACTTTGAATTATTCTTATTTACTTGATAGACACAAAAGATTCAGGGCCCACCTGTATAAACTCTAGTGGTGGTGTGCACAGATTGGTGTGGTTTTGTGTTGAAAGCTGTATGATAATGTCTAATCTTCAATACCGAATCTTGAATCGGATCCTATGGAAATCAGACAAGTAGAAATAGACTGACAGTATGAGCTGGTGGGGGATAGTTGTTATAATAGCGCGTAACGTCAGAGACGATGTACTCGCCAATCTCAATCTTTCGGAAAAGTTGCCTGTGATATTGTTGTATCCAGAGACGTTTGAACCTCCGTTCACGAGTGGGTTCAATGAGTTCTTCAACGTTTCCAGTGTTGAAGTGATCACCACGAAATACTGTTCCAACACTGTGCTAGTCAACTGTCTAGTGATGTTCGTCGGATACGTGCTAGCAGTGCTCGATACTACCTACTGTGCTCTTAGACTTCTTGTGGCAGGGATGATGGTTGGTGCTACGTTGGGTCTTTCGTTGTTCTTTCTCTTCTGGGTCAATGTGACTTTTTCCAGACGATGGAAGTTTGTTTTGGTGTATTTCCGGAATCTCAGGAGCTGCGGTCTATGGTAGTTACATATAGAAGAAAATCTACCATCCTGACTCATAGACCCTTCAAATGGTACTCTACTAAGCGGGCGTAAGTGAGCAATTGGCCTGCACTAAAATGAGCGCGCTACAATTGAAAAATCTCGTCTGCTTGTTAACAAAAGTACTGAAGAACTCCTACTCGAGAGCCAATTGGAATAACCACGCTTCTTCATAGTATTCCATGCTATCAATTGAGAGGAAAGACTGCATCTGCTACATCTTGCTTGCAATCTTATCACATAGTTGTTTTGAGTCATAGCAGTCATACAGTGAGTCACAGTAAGACTCACTCAACTTTTCCGAACAGACTAGAGGGAGACACTTTCCAAAAAAATCCTTGCTAGAGATGACTAGAAACACATGGAACAGTCCATTGGTGGCTACAGTGGCAGTGGTGATCACGTTGCTAGTTTTCCAAAAATACGGACTCGTTAACTACTTCAAGAATTCACTATGGAGGACTTGTAAAGACACCATAGAGCCATCTACCAGGATATTCACCAATTTTGAATTCAATCCAGCCGACCGGTTCGACGTCAACGAGACCATCAAATATGGATGGATAGTCACTGGTGTCTTTGCGTTGGCCGTGGCATTGGTGTTAGCGTTGTAGACAACGTTTCCATTCCCTATATATTGCGTTTTCCACGAGAACCCAATCTATATACACCATTAATTCTCTATATACTATTCAATGTGAGGGGGTGTATATGGTGGATCTCCATGATGAGGGGCTACAACAACAATTTCACGTGGACGAAGTTTTTGAAGAGGGTTTCTCGATTAATGGTAGTTTCGACAGTTATTCACAGCGATTCACATATCCGATGACCAATAGGTATTGGTTTACGAGAAACTGATGCTGGTCGTATATGCATCTGTTTCAGGTGAAAACACACAAGATTCACCATATCCAACGACTTTGGTACAATCGCAATTGTGGCTCCGTTAAATGCCGTACTGAGATATGCGCCTTTGTTAACTTCACTATTAATGGAAGCAGGGCATTTCCACTACATGGAGAGCCCCGATAATGGTCAGTTCGTCCAATGATTAGTTGGAAATTTCAGTGATAGAGATGCTACTAATTTTAAAAGATACGGAAAAATAGGAACACTTGCAACATCTGATGGCGTCATAGGAATGGCCACAGTTTTTGCGGATGCAGATAATAACATGTTTGCAATCTTAAACTTATGTACTAGACTTTATACAATCTTCACTTGCATTGATATATTACTGGAGGTTTTTCTTGTTGGCTGCGGGCAGATTTTTCTATTCGTTTTGACATTCTTGTCAATTAGTCTTCTACCTGCGTGACATGTCTGGCTTAACCAAACAAGCCTATGGTGACGATGTCAAGGTCCCCAGTGACCTTGAAGGGGCTTCCTTCACTTCGTTTTCGGACACTGATGCAGACCTTTTTCTCAAGAACGAGCTTGAACAGGAAGCAGGCCATTCTATCAACTACAGAAACTGTTCCTGGCAAAAAACAGCTGGACTCCTCTTTTCAGAATACATATGTCTTGCTATCATGTCTTTCCCATGGAGTTACTCTGTATTAGGTTTGGGATTGGGACTCATCGTCACCGTTGTCGTGTCGTTGCTAGTACTCTACACTGGGCTTATAATCTCAGACTACTGTGCAGCATATCCGCATTTGACCAATGTGTGTGATATCGGCCAGCACCTTTTCTGGGGTAAGAGATGGGTCTGGTACTTAACAGCATTATGTTTCTTGTTGAACAACACCTTGATTCAGTCTTTGCATGTATTGGTTGGTTCGAAATACTTAAATACAATTAGTGACAATACCACTATCTGCTCGGTTGTGTTTGGCGTAGTTACTGTTATTATCTGCTTCTTATTCTCTCTACCAAGAACGTTTGCCCATATGTCTGGAGTAGGTTACTTCTCAGCTGTGACAATGTTCATAGCGGTTGTTCTTTCGATGATCTTTGCTGGCATCCAGGATCATCCTGGCGCCTGGAAAGAAGCTACTGATTTGCCTATCCATTGGACAGCATGGCCCGAAAAGGGAACCTCGTATGTTTCCATTATGTCAGCCGTGTTGAACATCGTATATACCTTTGTCGGACAAATCACGTACCCCTCGTTCATTTCACAAATGAAACAACCAAAGGAATTCAAGAAGGCTCTTTACTTTGTTACAGTTTGTGAACTTATCACATTTGCGTTGGCAGGTTCAATTGTTTATGTGTACGTCGGTGACAATTACATCACTGCGCCAGCCTTTGGCTCATTGAGTGGAAATTACAAGAAGATTGCTTTCAGTTTCGCTCTTCCGACCATCATCTTCCTCGGCTCGTTGTACAGCAACGTTTCGTCGCAGTTCTTGTTCCAGGAAATATTTGACAAGAGCTCGATTCACAGAAACAGTCATACTATTAAAGGATGGCTCGTATGGGGTGGATTGAATGCCATTCTCTGGGTCGTGGCCTTTGTAATCGCTGAAGTTATTCCATTCTTTTCTGACCTTTTGTCGTTAATGTCTTCGTTATTTGATTGTTCCTTTGGCTTTTTCTTCTGGGCACGGGCATTCTTCAAGTTGAAGAAGTTGTACTACCAGAAGTCGGAAGGTGTCAATCTCAATCTTGGTCAGATATTCTCAAGATCAACGTTTTTGACCAAGTTGGAAATTATTTTGAACTTAGTTATCGTTGTCATTGGTTTCTATATCTTGGGTCCAGGTCTTTATGCTACCATTCAAAGTATTGTGTGGTCCTATCAGGAGAGCTTATATGGACGTCCGTTTAGTTGTGCCAGTAACGGGTTGTAGTATAAATAAATATACAGTTGATATTAGTTGCATAATATTACTTGTTCGTATCATAGTCGCTTAAAATTCACTACATCATCTTACTTCATTTTATGCTGCTACAGTATACTCAAATTTTTCTATTTCCTTATAGTGCTTATAATACTTCTATCTATTTTCTAACTCTATAGCATACGATTATTCATACGATTATAATGTAGGATCATTGGTATCCCATACAATTGTCACAGGTCCATCGTTAACCAAGGCTACGTCCATCATGGCTCCAAATTCGCCATCTTTGACCTTAGAATCGACACCTAAGCCAGCTTTCAATTGGTCCAAGAACATATGGTACAACTGGTGAGCGTGTTCTCCCTTTGCGGCCTTATGAAAGTCGGGTTTGGTTCCCTTCTTGATGGTGCCGTAAAGCGTAAACTGACTCACAGCAAGAATTTCACCTTCTACGTCCACAATGGACTTGGACCATGGCTTTCCATACCATTTCGTCTTGGTATCTGGAGGCTGGGTCATATCTTCAAAAACTCTGAGACTAAGGAGTTTCTTGGACATTTTGCCTACATCTTCCTCGTTGTCTTTGGTGGAGATACCTACAAGAAGCATCAACCCTTCCTCTATACTGATACAATTAGTAAATATTCATTTCAATTGCTATTGTTTTCTTCAATATCCGTAAATTAATATTCAAAGAAAGGTAGAAGTTTCAAACATACGAGGATATAACCTTCTCATCTACTGTAACGGAAGCCAGCTTCACTTTCTGGATGACTACTCTCATTCTATTTGTGGGGCAAGTAAGAGTTGAACCCGATATTAATGTTACTGAATTTTTCAGGCTGCGAGTCAACTAATTTTTGTGCATTTCTGTTATCTTACGAGCATATACTCTATGGAGTCAGTATCAATACTCATGATGTGAAGATAGTTATTATTGAGTAAACGAATATATATACATACTTGGTTGCTCTTTCTCCGGTTCATATTCTCCTATTAATTCTCGTTTTCTTCTACTAAAAATTTTGCTTATGTTATACTATTAGTACATTACTATACACCTAACGATCGTCGCTCAAGATGAACAAACAGAAATATTTGATTCCGGCAAATATCTCTTCACCCACAGGCTCAATGTACTTACTAGGAAGCAAGAACCCATGACTTCCACTGTCCCGTAACTTCAACTGGTAAGCCCAGTATGCTCTGTTGTGGTACATAAAGTCCAAAGCACTACCAGAACCTAAATCAGGGAGAAGATCAGCATCTCTATCGATACAAGCTGGTAAGACGTCATAGGTTTTTCCCGATTGCACTCTAATAGCCTTGGAGATACCATATGCCAACTCAATCAAATTCTCTTCATCTCTGGGCTGTTCACTACACGAATAAGCATACGGATACAAGATCTCTTGGGCATACGAATGCAAGTCGATATAACCCCAGATCTTGTGGTCATTATTAGTAGCGTTCAAGTAATCTTCCCAGATCTGAGATTCGTACGCCTCAAAAGGCACTTCTCCACTGTACTCTTCTCCGCAGGCCCAGTCAGAGGATTTGATCCAGTGGTAATCGTAGGAATGGTCGATGTCTATGCCAAAACAGCCAGGGTAAAGAGTCAGTTGCCTGTTCTTGCGCCACAAACGATCAGATCTCCAGGTGTATTCGTATCCATCAGGATTGGAGATAGGAATAAACAAGAAGTCGAGGTGAGAGAAGATCTTAGAAGTAGGATTCTGGTTATAGAGCTGGATAAGCTGGTATACCGTATACAACACAGAAGAGACAGAAATCCATTCACGTGCATGTACTCCTCCGTTGACTACTATGGTTTTCTTTTGACTGTGGTCTACGTTGCCGTCGGGAACCGAAAAATGGACGACTTTATAGGCTCTATTTTCAAAACTATGTCCAATTTCTTCAAGGGTTATGATGTCAGGATACGTCTGCTGAATGATGCCCAACCAGGCATCGATAGTCTCGAGCGGCCTGTATTCGCGGAAAAACAACTCGGACATGACATCGACTTTCATAGATTCAACGACTTCAGCCGTTGATTTGTATTCGTAATCGCCTTTCTGTTTATATATCTTGCTCTTGTTCGGCTTTTCAAAGTCTTGCGGATACGTCTCGTACACTTTTTGAGCCAAATCTTGGATTATCACAGTGTAGTCCAACAGAGGAAAACGACCAATGAGCCCAACCAAATTGTCCTCGTCGATCTGTAAATCCACCGTCGACTTAGCGTTGTTGTGAGCCCATGTGCTGTGGTGAAGTTTGGTATCTTTATGATTATTTGCATTTTCAGGTTTGTTTTCCGGCTGCTGGGAAAATAACAATTTCTTCAATTCTTTATTCTCAGCATAGTTGATTCTTATCACCATATCGTTTTTGTACTGAAGGACGTCTATGGGTAACTGGTCAGGGGGTACAGTCAGGTAGTGACGATACGAGTTGCCATTCAGAGGAAGCCAGTCTTGGAATCTGGACGTGTCAAAGGGCATCTGCATCTGGAAACCTACAGCGAGTTTAGCTAGCAAAATGGACAAGAGCCAGCTTTTCGACAACATTCCGAAACAAATCAAAAGTTTATATAGAAACGAAGAAATAAAATGCCTTCTGTTGAAGTAGTAAGTGAAAATTCTCAAAAATTGGTCGTCAGACAAGAAACTAAAATGGGCCTACAAAGGATCAGTCTAAATAAGCTTCCCTTTATGTCTTTGTTCTATCTCCTCACTCCAATTTGGGTTAATGAGTCTGTGGTCATGTGACATATCGGCTAAATGGAAATATGCAGGATGTTCATATCTTTGGTTAAACAGGTTTGCTTTAGCCCTGACCTCAGACTGAGACGAACGAAATCTACCTCGCAATTTGAAATTGGGAGATAAGAATAGTACGAAGTCCTGAAAGAGCCATCGATTAATTGTATGGTTCATTTTTCAGCTTCTCTTTTATACTTAAACTCGGGATACTTTATGCTAAGGAAGTCGCTATAGAAATGTCTAACTCCGAGTGTATTCGTGCCACTTTTCATTTCAGATAGAAGCAAAAGATAAGATGAGTCACACCCAAATACTTCAACCATTACCACTAGAATCTGTATAAAGAGTGTCACTCTCCCATTCATTCTTTAAAAATATACCAATTTATTTAAAATATTATAATGTTATTCTTGCATTACTTATTTTGCTTTCACGCAACAGCATTAGCAACCGAACAATATGAAGCGTTTTGTGCAATAAAAGAAGACATACTAAAGTGTTTGGGTCCATTAGACAACGATTACAATTTATCATTAATGTGCAGAGATATAATTATCATTGAAAGAGTGGATGCAAAGCCCATCGATCTTGATGTCACAGACATTGAACTTGCTCAGTGCATCACACAAAACAAGCATTTTCAGATAGTATGCGATACTGCTGGCAATCAAGATAGCGATAGCGAAAACTCAAATGTTAGTTATACTGAGGCAGTTGGGCCCTTTGGGAGATATCAATGGAGTCTTGATAAGAGTTACCATTAGGGCAACTGCCAATAACTTATTGGTTGTACCTATGTCAAGGGATCTAGATTCTAGGATTCTATATCCAGTTTACCATCTCGTTTGGTAGAGGAGTAGTAAAGGGCTAGCCCCCCCGTAATGAACTTTTGATATAGGACGAGATAGAGTTGTTGAATGCAACTGACTTTCAGTACTGGAAAGATGACTGTATTTCACATGTGCAACAAAGATCCGTGAATACTTGCTGAATATATATTTTGCTTTGGCTATTGGGTGCAAAATGCTATTTTTGAGTAGCCCCATAGTGCGACCTTAGTCAAAAATGTGAATGAAATACGAAAGACACATGTGATACAATAAAAGATTAAAACATGCAACTTAGTATCTTCTTCACGTCATCATATCGTACCTTCGTAGTTTCATAGTTTAGCAGTTTCATCATATACAAAACATTTATCATATATAACTTCATGAACTTTTCCACACTTTCCCAAACACTAAATTATTCTTTGCGGCACGTGATGTGATTCGATGCAAATTCCAGTATGGGGTAATAATTTTCAATTTTTCACTGTGACTCAATTCAATACTTTTTCTTACTTCACATCTTTTCTCAATAATCCGTACCATGTTGGCTATCAAGAGATCGCTGGCTTGTGCTCAGAGGGTACGCTCCGTCTCCGTGGCCTCTTTGGCTTTTTGTACCAGGATTTCTGCTGAAGCCAGATTATCGGCCCGAGTCAGACCTGTAGGAGTCAGACTGTACTCCGTCAAGGCTGTACCTCTCACCGCTGAGACCTACGCTCTGAGAGTTCAACGTAACGAACGCTTCAAGAAGTTGGAAGAAGAAGACATTTCCTTCTTCCGTGGCATCTTGCAGGACGACCATGGCGTTATCACCGATGCCGATGATTTGCTCTTCTACAACGAAGACTGGATGAGAAAGTACAGGGGCCAGTCTTCCTTGGTGTTGAAGCCCAAGACTACCGAACAGGTTTCGAAGATTTTGGCCTACTGTAACAAGAAGAAGCTTGCCGTGGTTCCCCAAGGTGGGAACACCGGTTTGGTTGGAGGCTCTAATCCTATTTTTGACGAGATCATCATTTCGTTGTCGTCGTTGAACAAGATCAGATCGTTTGACCCAGTAAGTGGGATCTTGAAATGCGACGCTGGTGTCATTTTGGAAACAGCAGACCAGTTTTTGGCCGAAAATGGCTACATCTTCCCACTTGACTTGGGTGCCAAAGGATCTTGTCATGTGGGTGGTACCGTCGCTACCAATGCTGGTGGTTTGAGATTATTGAGGTACGGTTCCTTGCATGGTTCTGTGCTAGGCTTGGAAGCTGTTCTTCCGGACGGAACTATTTACAACTCTTTGGACTCATTGAGAAAGGACAACACGGGTTACGACTTGAAGCAATTGTTCATTGGCTCAGAAGGTACCATCGGAATCATCACCGGAGTGTCCATCTTGTGCCCCTCCAGACCTGTCGCTTTCAATGTGGCCTTTTTAGCTGTGTCTTCGTACGAAGCCGTCCAGAAAGTATTTGTTGGTGCACGTAGAGAGTTGTCCGAGATTTTGTCTGCCTTTGAGTTCATGGACGGAAAGTCTCAAGTCTTGACTGGTCGTCACTTGAAATTGGATCATCCCATTGAAAGTGGAGAGTATCCTTTCTACATCTTGATTGAAACCTCTGGCTCAAATAAAGAACACGACGACGAGAAATTGGAGACCTTCTTAGGGAATGCTATGGAGGAAGGCTTGGTTGACGATGGTATCATTGCCCAAGACGATTCCCAAGTCAAATCGTTGTGGTCTTGGAGAGAGTCTATTCCTGAAGCTTCCACCATTGGTGGAGGAGTTTACAAGTACGACGTTTCTTTGCCTTTGGCTAACTTGTATGGATTGGTGGAAGAGGCTAATGTGAAATTGGCTGAAGCTGGCATTATTGGCCTTGATGACGAGTCCAAGCCGGTTGTTGATGCCATAGGTTACGGTCATGTTGGTGACGGTAATTTGCACTTAAACGTTTGTGTCAGAGAATACTCCAAGGAAATTGAAGCAGTCTTGGAACCTTTTGTCTACGAATGGATTCAAAGCAAGAAGGGATCAATTTCCGCTGAACATGGCTTGGGCTTCCAGAAGAAAAACTACATCGGCTACTCTAAGAGTGACATCGAAATCAAGTTGATCAAGGAAATCAAGAGCCACTACGATCCACAAGGTATCATGAATCCATATAAATATGTGTAGAGCATATAGACATTTTATTAGTAAATAATCATAGAACACATATTATATTATTGATGCCATAGTACCTTATCTTTATTACTTTAAATGGTACATTTCAATAGTCACTACTCGTGCATATACAAAGAACTTTCATGAAAAAATTGATGTAATTATCTCTAGTCTAAATTACAATTTATGGATATCAGGCTTAATCAACGAACCCTCTTCGTACAAGGCATCGAAATCTTCCTTGAAGAACTTGGCAGCAATGGGTCTCTTGATTTTCAACGTAGGAGTGATGACGTTGTCCTCGATGGTCAAAGGATTAAAGTCGACTTTGATGTTGTGGATCTTTTCGTAACCCTGCAACAAGCCACCCACAGAGCTGTTCATGTCCTCTAAAAGAGCCAATCTATGCTTCGGATTTCTGAAGAAGTCAGTAATGTCTTCCTGTTTGCTGAGGATGTCGTTGAACCTTCTCTTGATGTAGGAATCGATGGTAGCGGGATCTAAACCAACAATAGCCACCAAGTGAGTTTTCAAAGGATCGCCGTGGACGTATAACTGTTGAAGGAATGGGAACTGCGATAAGTAGGTGTTCTCGATCTTTTCGGGGGTAATGTACTCACCCTGGGCCAACTTGAAAAAGTTCTTTACACGGTCGATGATGTAAATTCTGTTACCATTGGTAGAATCAATTCTGGCAATGTCACCAGTAGCAAACCAGCCCTCGGAGTCTATGGCTTTGGCAGTTTCCTCCGGGTTCTTAAAATATTCTTTGAAGATCTGTGGACCTCTAAGCATCAACTCACCTCTTGGCCCACCTTCGTCATGAGCGTGGTAGTTCATCTCTGGGACTTCGCGTAATCTCATCTCAGTAGTGACGGAGATGGAACCACAGGAACCTGGATTGGCTTCGTATTTAAGTGAAGAACAAACCCCAGCAAAAGACTCGGTTAACCCGTAACCTTGCGACATACCCGTGTTCAAACTAGCCTTTATAAATTTAAGGGTTTCTGGCGAAATTGGTGCCGAACCAGTCGTCATTGCAAGAAGTCTGTCGAAACCAATCTTCTTACGCAATAGCTGTACAACTTGGTCATAGATAATGTGCCTTCCCTCGGCTCCATCTTCAACAGCTTGCAATTCCATTTTTTTATTAATAGCAGCAGAGAAAAGCGACTTGATAATTGGCTTGTCACTATTAAGAGTCTGTGCTTTCAACGCAGCTTCCAACTTCGTGTATACTCTAGGAACAAGATTCAAGAAGTGAGGTCTCAAATGCTTGATATCGTCCATCAAGGTAATCGGGGAAGGTGATTGTGGGAAACCAATAGCTGCACACATCGATATAGCAAATGAGATACTCATTCTCTCATAAATGTGGGCCAATGGAAGGAAACAGTACACAGTAGGCGAGTCTGGTAACGTAATGTTGGAGTAGCAGAAGGTGATAGCACATACTGCGTTCTTGTGTGTCAAGATGACTCCCTTAGGGTTGGCACCAGTAGTACCAGATGTAAACGAAATGGTGTAAATAGTCTCTGGCTTAGGTGGGATTTGGGGCAACTTGTTGATTTCACCCAACTTGAGCACCTGGTCAAAGTCGAACAAAGTGATTCTATTTTCATTAGCATACTTAAAAAGAGCTTCGTCGGCCTTTGGATCAAGAGGATCCATAGAAACCAATGTAATCAAGGCGGCCAATGTCTCTGGATCTTCGGCCTTCAATTTGATCAAGCTCTTCAACTTATCCTTGGAACAGACCACTATAGGACTTTCTGTCGAGGACAAGATGTACTTGGAAGTCAGAGCGCCCAAACTGTCATACAAGGCAGTAGATGTCAAGGAGTATGCAGAACAGGCCATATCTGCTGTAACCCATTCGGCTCTATTGGCCGAGAACATCGACAACACGAAAGGGGATTCGGTAGCCAGAGGATCGTAGTGAATCTTCTGGTGGACTGGCAAGTTGGTGCGATAAGGGTTATTCTGCAAGATGAAAAAGACACCAGAACCGAAGTGGACCTTTCTATCATAGACTTCCTGGTAGGTGTTCCATTCGTAAGGACCAAAAGTACCGTCGTCCCGCTTGTGTCTAACACCAAAACATGGCGAATTTGGCTCGGAGCGAGCGGCCAATTCGTGCAAGTCGAACAAGGTTCCCAAGGATGGGTGGGGTCTGGTTATCAAGCCATCTGCGGAGAATTTGTTTCTATAGATAGCGGAGTAGCCTGGTTTTTCAGAGTAGGGAAGAGGTACGGACGTACAGATCTTCTTAGGATCCAAAGGGAGGTTAGCCCGAATAAACTGGTGGACTTTCTTGGCGTCCTCCTGAAACAAAGACATGGCAGGAGGTGTTTTCTTTCAGGCAAAGTTGAGGTAGGAATGTGAAAAATTTCAAAATCCGGGGTAAAAATGTCTGGGGTATTATTTCAGCAGAGAAAAAAATAACCAGATCAGAAAACTAAGACCAATGATAAATGATGTTTGGCAGAGAGAAAGGTTCCCGCTGCAGTCTGATAAGGTAATAGTAAGTAACAATAAGCACTGCTTCTTAAATAATGTAGTTATCACAGTCGGGTGGAATTGCTTCGTATTTATAGTTGGAAGTGCTACAGACCGAGGTACGTACGTCGGGACTTTGTGGTGGAGAAGATTGGCGAAAAAATCCTGTTTTGGACATAGCCATGCCGAGAGTTGAAATGTGGAGGTGGGGCTTGCGTGGGCTTTTGGGTATGCTACGTGTACGGTACAAAGTCGAAGTTAAATTGTTTGGTGAAGTTGGCTGTATGAAGCGGATCTATAGCTATGGCGACTGGACGAAGTTGAGTGGAAGTCGTAGACCAAGTATGAAAATTTGGAAATGAGATGGTGAAAGTGAAAGTGAAAAATAGGGAGAAAACGCGGTCCAGAAAGTCCGAACCAAAGGGCCGCTTAAGCGACGCTTTGGACCTACAACAAATTGAAAAAAATCATATTCAGCTACGACTACAACTGCTTGGGAATGCTCCTCTTGCCCGATTTTCTTTTCCGCAACTGCTAATTCCAAACGGTGGAATTGAGCCGTCGATGTCTTCCTTGTTATTTTTCTTGACGTTTTGTGGTAGGTCGCTACTGAATGGAATCTGCACTCTGGACGTAGATTTTCCACCCACACTATGGGAGTTAGTCGGTGCTGGTGGTGGAGACGGAAATACTAAGGATGGCCAGGGGCCGGCAGAAAATTTAATTTTTCAGCCGAAGGAAGCCTGAACGAAAATAATCGATGTAAAAATTCGTTCAATCTGCGGTTGTGTTTGGCTGAAAATAACGATTTCCTTTGTACAACCTCTTCTTTTCCAAGAAGACAAACGTTCTCAACTCTCCGTGCCATCGCCGCCCTGGAGGGAGTTTGCCCATGTCGAAACCGGAAATTGCTCCCTCGTCATCTTGATCTCGCGGCTTACTTAGTAATCTCTCTAGCACCGGGCCCTATTGCAGTCGGATATTCCTCAGACTACCTGCAGTGCCGTCAATGGAGGGGTCAACCAGATTGATTATCAGAAGAAGATCAAAAAGCCCCGCTGTTTGGAAATATCAGCAATATGGCCTCTTTGGATGGCAGAAGATATTGTTTGACATGACAATGATGTCTCCGTATATGCTATTAATATGTGATAAACTAGGCGCCATAGTTAAGGATTTATGTTTAATACCTTTTACTGTTCAAGCTTGAAGTGTGAATTCTTGCTTGACCAATCTACTTTCACAATGAATATGCTTCGCCAGAAGTGTTCGTATCGAGCTCCATTATGTAGTTCTTCTTTAGAACTTGTTTTCCTTTATACTATTTACTTTCCCGTTGTAATCTAGTATTGGCATGCACTTTGCTACTTCAATACTGTTGCCTTCTCTCGCTGTCTCGTCGTTGATTATGATGTCATTCACTGTGCTAGTCTCATACCACTCTCTCTTGCGTATATATGTATGGATATCAGCTGGGACAAGTCACTAGTGTCGTATGTCGCAAACCGTAGTCACCCAATCTACGGTTCCACATATTACCCGATTAGGCTTGCACCCATTTTCTCATTTTTTATAGAAGTTCTTGCTACATCTTCTTCAACGACATTCTTTCTTTCGAGCCCTTCCTTTGTATATCAATCTACAATGCGCTTCTTCGTTGATACTATTATGCTATAGTCTATAAAAGTACGGTTAGTTGCTGACCGTTTCGCCAGACACACCACCCACAGCAACAGCATTGTACGAGTTCTTGCCACTGCCGCTGTTACTGTTATTATTGTAACGACGGTTGTGGTGGCTGTTGTGATGGTGGTGGTGCGAGTTGTGACTGTTGTGATGGTGATGGTGGTGGCCACTGCCGTACTTCGACGACAGCATGTTGGAACCGTTGTTACCATCTGGGTTGGCGTTATCAGCGTGCAATCTATACTCGAAAGATACGCCGAACACCCTCTCGTTCGAGCCAGTGTCTAGGGTATCTACGCAATCTGAGCCCTGAGCAATCAAGTCGCATTCACGAATAACTCGCAAGATGGCATCGCAGATTATTCTGCGAGCCTGGAACGACGTCAACTTCTTGTTGGTGGTTTTGTCGTCGTCCTTCTTGCCCTTACCGCCAAAGTTCAAGTTGGAGTTCCAGATGCTGATGATGTCCTCATCTTTACGAACACTCAACACCAAGCCAGAGATATCATTCAATAACAAATCCTGGTACTCGACAGGGTTGTTGGCTTCGGGAATGATGGATCCCGTTATGGCCTTGATCACCAACCGTTCCCAGATCAAGCTGGTTCTCTTTCTGATTTTGGCGATCGAGTCGTGGTCATCGCTTGACCCGTTGCTTCTACGGTTGAATCTGAACACCCATCTGCCTCCTTTGGTGTTTATTGGGTCCTCCCAGACAGGATTGATTCCCGACTTGAATATCAACAACTCGGTACCAATGGGCAACTCGTATGTCTTCTTGATGGACGACAAGCTCATCCACAACTGTTCCAAGGATCCAATGGACTTGGTCGTGGAGACAGAGTCTTCGCCAGCAATGCTGAGAAACTCTATTTCGTTCGTGGTCTGTAAATACGAATCTACAGCAGCAGGATTAGCAGAATTTGCAGGGTTCTCGTCTTCGGATTGCGATGATGATTCTTTCTGCTTCAATCTCGATCTGGAGTGGTGCCACACCGTCCAACAGTAGGGCAAGATATGGTGCTCTGCAGGAATTCGGCTCAACGTCTCTTGCGACAGCTTTATAGGGTCACGTTTAGGCAACAACGCAGTGTTTGTAGCTACAAGTGCGTTGACACTGGCACTAGAACCACCCCCGTTCAGTTTGTACTTGCTTTCTCTGTCTCTGTCTCTGCTGGTATTATTGTGAGAGTTGGAGCTGGAGTACGACTTGTGGTGAGACTGATAAGAGTTAGTCTTGGAGCCAACAGTGGTGTCAACATGCTGCTGTGAAGAGGACAGCGTGTGCGTTGACGAGGAACCAGACTGGTTCATGATTCTGTTGAACAACGACTCGGCTCTCTTTAGGTTTTCAGACATGGCAATAAATACAGGAACCTAGGTTAGTATGGACAAGATGTTAGATGTTCTCAATAATGACGCAGAGATAATTGTACTAAATAATAACGACGAAAATGAATAATAGAAAGTACAATAATTGCAATATTGATATAGCAATTAGTTATGAAATGAGTACAGCAATTAGTGAATGATGAATACCGTATATGAGACGATATCGATGAGCTTTAGGAGTGAAGCGATACTATCTATAGGATTTTTGTTTTATGATTTTATGACTTTATGATTTTATGAGTTGATATATGATATTCAACGGGCTGAATGTGCTGACGGCTTACTGGAAGGAAATTTCAAAGAATCGTGCTGTTAAGTTAGATTTTGAAAGTGAAAATTCAATTAACTGTTGAAAATTAATACGCTGATGGAATCGTTAATGAGCTGCAACGTGTAGGAAAAAAAGGGCAGAACTTGAAAGACGATGTAAACAGACTGTTACAAATATGCTAGGAGCTATGGAATATTAATATGATAAACACAGAAGAATTTTTTCTGAAGTTCTGATGATTCTACGTAATGGGACTAAATCGAAAAATTGGATCCTTCAACTTTTTCTCCATTTCTCCCTTCTGAAGTTGAGAGGGTTGACTTAAAATTTTTCATGATGCGACATACGACATGTCGAGAAAATGTCGCTGTTGCAGCCATTATATGTATATATGCGCTGGTGATGGCAATTTGAAAAAATGGTTGGGTGGGTTCTGATTTAAACATAAGTCCGTTGGGTAGTCCTCTAGTACAATGTTTGTCTCAGTTAAGGCTACTTTGCAAAAATAGGAAAAGCTGTTTATTTAAGAAATCTCTGATGGTCGCATATCTGAAACAATTATGTCATTCCAGTCATGAGAACTCAGAAATCGATTTCATTTTCACTTAAATCTTGTACGTCTTGTACCTAGCTACTGATCTGTACCTTTTATATGTTAGAAATTTTAATTTGAACATTGTCTTTCTTCAACATGAAATGTCCTCTGAATGACTGCGAAAAATCTACAATTAAATTCTCTGGTAAAGGTATATGGTATAAAATATTCATCAGTACATAACTAAGCCTTGGCAAAGTAATGCAAGTAACCACCCAAGGTCTTGCAACCGTTGATGTAGTTAGGAACATCCAACTTCTCATTGATAGAGTGGGCACCATCATCGCCTCTGCCCATTGGCAATAACAAAACATCGACGCCCAACTCCTTCTCAAAAGTCAAGGTGATTGGAATGGAGCCACCTTCTCTGGTGAAGTCTGGAACGACGTTCCACACGTCTTGGGTTGCCTTGGAAGCGGCAGTAAATGATTCGTTGAAAGGATCAGAAACCCAGTAGGCACCGTCGTGAATCAACTCGACCTTGAACTTGTTGACAGAATCAAGCTTTGCAAACTCCTTGGTCACATGATCGATTACCAACTTGTCCAAAGTGTTGGAAACAATATTAGGCACGGTCCTGATGGAGAACTTACCAACGACCTTTGCTGGGATAACCGTCTTGGCGCCGGCACCAGAGAAGGCACCTTCGATTCCGTGCAACGACAAGGATGGGTATCTCCATCTGTGCTTCAATATGTCCTTCTTGTTGCTGTGCAACGAAGTCTTGGAGCCGGCAGCAGCATTCAACTCCTCGACAGAGAAGTCAATGGCATCATACAACTGGTCTTCCTTGTCTGTCAAAGGAGCCACCATATCGCTGACACCATCAATCAAGATCTTACCCTTGTTGTCCACCAAAGTAGACATAAGCTTCACCAAGTCGGTCATGGGCTCAGCAATGATCCCACCAAAGATACCTGAGTGCAAGTCTGCACCTGGACCTTCAACGATGATCTGGTAGTAATTACAACCTCTCAAACCGTAGGTCAACACAGGCTTGGTAGTACCCAACCAGTAGTTGTCAGAGATGGTGACTTGGTCTACACCTTTGAAGTACTGCTTAGCTTCCTGAGCTACCAAGTCGTCCAAACCCAACGAACCACTTTCTTCCATACCTTCGAAACAGCAGACCAAGTTCACTGGCAACTCCCAACCCAACTTATTGTGAGCTTCGACAACATTCAACCAGCCCATAACAGGGCCCTTGTCGTCGGTGGATCCTCTACCATAGAGAATGTCGTTTTCCTTGTCGTGGAACATGGTGAAAGGTTCGGTGGACCAACCGTCTTCCTTCAAGGCTGGCTGGACATCGTAATGGCCATATACCAAGACGTTCTTCTTCTTGGGGTCCTGGCCGAATCTGGCTAACACAATTGGGGGTAACTTCAAGTTGGCGTCGGCTACTGGGGGAGGCTGGATACCCAAGTCCTTCAACTGGATATCCTGAAAGCCCAAGGTGGTCAATTCGTCGACCAAGAAATGGGCCATTTCTACTACCTTGGGTCTAAGGGTTTCATCAGAGGAAACAGATGGGATAGCGATGGCCTTCTGTAATCTTTCGATGAACTTAGGCCTCAACTGATCGATGGTCTTGTAGAATTCTTCTAAGGGCAACTTTTCGTAGGACATTATGATTTTGGCGGACTTATCGACTTACAATCGTACAATACTGGGTACTCTACGGATACGTATATCTGTTGAATATAAACCGAAGCTGTAAAATTACAATTAAATTGCTAGCTACAAAAACCAGATCCTACGATTTCCATTGAAGGAGAAGCTTTCTGCAGGAGTTGTGGCCGTATAAGAGATGGACGTTGGGCTGAATACATGAATGCCTCATAGTGCTCTACAGAGCCGAGAGTGTGCATGGAGTTGCTACGGTGAAGAGTTCAGCTAGAGGGATGAGATGGAATTGTCATTTCGGCTAGAGAAGGCTACTCCAGGAACAGACTGGCAAGAGAGAGTAGCTTCTCACAGAAGAGGCATTAGTCAGGTGGCGTAATTGTGGAATAGGAATATTGCATAGATAAGAGTTGTTGAGCTGCGGAAAGGATGTGAGTTTGAATAAGTGCCAAATACTGGACTGCATACTGGACTGCTATAAGCTCTGTGATGACATAATCGTATACTAATAACCAGGCTAATAACCAGAATACAATTATAAACATATATTGGTTTCTCAGAATAGATGGCAGTATACAATGACAATAGAGTGTGTATAGCGGGGTGTCGTATTTGAATTTTATTTACATATGTCCATAGTGGTGCCTCGTATGACAAGATAGACTCGCCCCAGGTTGTCTATTTTATAATTAATGCATCCTTAAGCAGGAACCAGTTTGGCGAATAAAGAGTGCCAAAATAACGCAAATCGGTGATTCAGGCAGTCCAGCGCAATTGTCGGGTTCTGAACAAATACTAATGGCCCACCGATAAATGACAGCATGATAAGAATTTTAGTCTATTGTACTACTTCGTATGATAGTTTTAGAAAAGCTTAGCATACTATGTAAGACATTTTGCACGAAGTCCACATGAGATCAACAAATTTATGAAATGGTTAAAATCAGCACTGAACGAAACGGACTGAATATCGATGAAGCAACTTCTGAAAGTTCTGTCAGGTGGAGTATAACGCCTGGAGTATCTTAAAGGGAATTTAAGTTACTATTTGCCATACTTTCTATCTATATTGTGCATTAATATTTCGCAGCCATTTACGCTTTAAATAATCTTCCCCTACAAAGCTTAAACGAAAAATATCAATGAAAATTCACTTTACATTGACAATGAAATTATGACTTTCATATTGATCCATACATGCATCCATACATCATACTTTTCTTCATCACATCCAACATTAACTGACCAGCCCTTCTCGGTAAAGTGCAAACATGGTTTCCCAATGGGGGAGCCTAATAAGCCTGCCGGCACACAAATCAATTTCCCCATTGGGCCTCGAGCGACTAGGAAACATAAACATAAATAACAGTTGTTCACATAAGACGTACCAAAACACCCGTTTTCAAAACATAGTGTCTTTAGCGCGAAGGCACAGTTCAGATGGATAATACTTAATAAAAGAGACAAGACTGAAGTGCTGAATCACCAGCAATACGTAACAAACCTCAAACCTCCAACCTCCAACTATTCTTTAAGTCTCAATTCCCAACCAGACACGTCTAGTAACATCTAGTATTTTTCAATAGCACATTATCTGACGTAAACTAATTATAATTTAAAATACCACCATTATTGAAGATGTCCGCCGACTCTCAGCTCATCGCAGACACATCGTCAAACAGCCATGATATCTTCAGAAACGAGAATGGTAAGTAACGAGAAAACGAGAAGTTCTACAATGTATGAGGACAGCATGAATTCATCCATAGAAATTATGACAAATATTCAACAATTGTTCAATTTTTGAGAGAGATAACCATTACGGATATATGAATGGTGTTATCGAGAACCACCTACTATGGACTATTACAAAAAGTGACTCTACAGATTACTGTACGATTCCATAACGTACTACATTAGAGTCTCAATTTCATTTTGCTACTTTAACATATTGTCAATGAAATTCCATGGCATAACCTGACTTTGAGAATGTCCAATGAAAAGATCAGAATTAAGTCTACTAGAACATTCCATGTTCAGATATCACATTGTCTTTTGTATCATGTGAGCTTTCATAGAACTTCCTTGTTCATTCATCTTTTCACCATACTAACTCTTCTAGAATCTGTAGACCTACTCCTTAAAGAAATGAACGTGGACCCCAACTCAATCCCTATTTCGGACGATTATACTCCAGCACAGGAGTCCCTTTCCGCTGTAGATTCACCCACCAAACCACTCAACTTCCCTCGTTCGCTGCTGAAACCGTTGGGGATGAACAGAGAAAAGGAATTCAACTCCAGCTCGGATACATGTGCCAGCGAGAGCGATGTACAAATTTCAAATATTGAAGAAATCGTTGCTCACGTAGAGCCTGAACCAACAGTCAAACCAAGTGATATATCGTTCATGAGAAATTTCGACTTGGACGATTCTGTAGAAGCCGCAAACACCATAGCCTATCCCAGTCATGATGCTGACGAGTTTTCGTTTGCTACTCCCATGACTTCAACCATAGAGTTGAACAACCCACATGCAATAAATCAGACAGTACCGATCTCTTCTACGTATACTAGCACCTCACCTTCTAGATCAATAATGAAGAAAACACCTACCAACTCGCCTCGGAAATCGGTGGTCTTCTCAAACTCCAACCCGGAAATACATCTCTATCCCGAAGGTCTAGAAAGTGCCGAAAGTGTTTCTTCTACCAACGAAGAATCTCATAGTAAATCTGTACTTGTAACACCTATTCCTCACGAATGGAGCGAGTTGAATAACAATAACATTGGAAAATCGATTTCTTCAGATGAAGAAGACGGATCTATAGCTCCAGCTCCTCCTCCTCATAGTTCCAAGTCTTTTCAAGTGTTATTAAAGAATAATTCTGGAAATAACGAAGATGAAGCTATCGATTCCCAAACTTTGAAGGACTACAAGTTGAAACACGATGGATATAGCAACCTCTCCTTGAATGAGAAGTTGGATCTTTTCCTCTCCGAAAACAACAACGACCCTTTCAATGGCACAAAACCATATAACGATCTTGATGAACACTTGAACAACCTCCACAACGCCGCTCAGTACAAAGCAGCTTCCAATATCCAGGACTTATCGCAGTCTATCCAGATCCCTAAATTAAACGAGTACCACAATCCTTTGGACTCCTTAGTCAAATCTTCAGATGTTCAATTGAGATCATCTGGTTCTTCCCAATCCTCATTACCATCGTTAAGAGACTATAACAGAACATTGGATTCCATCAATAACCAAGTAGGTGGCAAGAGTTTGGAAGTCAATGATGGTATCAAAGGTCTTTCAGATGATTTAGTAGAGTCTTTGATTCCAGAAAACGCTGCAAGAAAACCAAACGATTCCGAAAATGATGCATTAATAATGAAAGT
This sequence comes from Scheffersomyces segobiensis, assembly GCA_030564745.1. NCBI lineage: Eukaryota > Fungi > Ascomycota > Pichiomycetes > Serinales > Debaryomycetaceae > Scheffersomyces > Scheffersomyces segobiensis. The sequence continues at coordinate 683,388 of JAKTZB010000005.1, forward strand.
ATTATCTACGTCAAGTAGTGGGCATCCCAACCAAAAGGAAGAGGATCCTTCTTTTGATAACTCTTATAACAACAATACTGAAAAGTCGATCATGAACTTGTTGATTAGTGCCTCTACAGACCAATTGTCAAGGACAGTAGATATATCTAATAATCAAGCGACCAATCATGAATCAGCTGAAAAAGTTGGTGCAGTCAAGGATTTTCCGAAGACTGTAACAACTGAAGTAGTATCTGTCAAAGAAGAAAGGCTAACAATTTCAAAGGAAGTAAGCGTTAAGGAAGAACCCGATGACCAACATAAGTTGGTCCTAGTCAAGGCAGAAAACAAGGACTATGTCAAAAAAGAAGGCGACGAATATAATAACGAGTTATCTGATTCAAAGTTGGAATCTGTCTCTGGGATTTTAAGAGCTTCAGCAGTTAGATTAGTGAAAACTGAATCTCCTGCTCAAGATGCAGTCAAAGAAGTAGACAACGCTATTGCCAAACAAGAAATTTCAGCAGTGGAGCAACAAAAGACGGAATCTGAAAAAGTTGAAGATGAATCATTCTTTGCAGAAACAGGAAATGAATCCAAAATGTCTTTGCGCTTCAATTACGATAGCGATTGGAAATTGGAAGACAGTCATGATGGCGACAGAGAGGATAATGAGGATTACACCAACAACGACTTGACAGCTCCAAGCGTAGCAGTTGGAAAGAACACTATAGATTTTGAACGTCTCCTGACTGAACAAAGAATTTCTGTCAATTTATCACCTAATGAATCAGACAATGAAAACTTTATCGATGCTTCCGAAGAATTGCAGATGAGGACTTTGGCACCTCCAAGAGAAGAAACCAAGAAAACAGAAGAAGAAGAGGATGATGAAAACGATGATAAAGACAATGTCTTGGCAAATTCTTCCAATATTGCTCCACCAGGTGAAATAACACTTCCAGTTGTGGAGACTAACAATTACTCTTCATTTGACGAAATAACTAAAAAATTGGACGAAGATTCGTTTGAAGAGCTGCTTTCAGCTGAACATGAAGCTGATCCTAAGCCGAACGACTTTATATCCATCTGGCATTCTCAACTGATGCAAAAAAGAGAACATAAGGCACCTGACTATCTGTCAACTTTGAACACTGAGACATTGGTTCATAAGATTCCACAAGCTGATACCCTTGAAAGAGGAAAGATTCCAGCTTCGTTACAACCTAAGAAATTTAAGGAAGTCAATGTTATGTCCAGAAGAGTGGTAAGTCCAGACATGGAAGATCTTCACATTTCCGGTTTCTTACCAGAATTATCGCAAGATTCAGGCTTCGAAGAACATTTCAAATTTTTGAATAACACCGGCAACACATCTCGTCGTGCTAGCAAGACATTTACACCTTTAAGTACTGAAAATGTTTTGAATAACATTGATTCAGATCCTAGAGTGTTGGAACCTCCAAAACCTGTGTCCTTGGTTGATCGTAGAGGAATCACCACATCAAACCATATTAATTTAGTTCCACAGAAGGTCAAATCAGTCAAGTCTACTAAAACCAAATCGCAATTTAAAGTTCCTTCTTTTGAGATAAAGAGATCGTCTTCAGTTCTTTCTCCAAGAGATACATATAACGAAATCTTTGAAGATGTGATAAAACAACCGCCAACCATTAAAGCTAATGGAATGAAGACATTGCCAAGTATGGACAGAGATGATGTCAAGAAAATCTTAAGCACCAAAAGAGTTATTACTCAGGAAGAGTATACCAAGGTCAAATATGTTGGCAGAAACCCTCAGAAGAACTCCATTGTCAATGAACCAGATGCAAAGTACGACGAGTTACAACAACAAGCTTCTATCTGCAATGTTACAGCAGACTCTAGTCCTACGCAAAAAATTAATTCAGATAACATTTTGCCCCATTTGGCTGACGAGTTGATGAAGGCTCCAAGAGCATTATTGTCAAAAGACCAATTCTTCAAAGACGGTGGAGTGAGCGATTTTGAGAATGAGGCTAAGAGAATTTCTATTGAATGTTCCCGTGCTAGTTCAGTTGTACACCATTCACCTCCTGCTGAATTTAAGTTATTCGACCATGATTTTGAAATCATTAATACTCCACAGAGTGCCACCATGGCAGTTCCCAATTCTGCTGATACATCTGTGTTGGACCAGGTCCCATTGCCATCTGAAAAACATCAGGTGCCTGCTTCTCCAACCAAGAAGCATCCACCTATCAAAATTGGTTCTCCAGTAAAGTTACTTAGAGATGGTCAGTCAGTAACTGGAATAGAAGTTGAGTCAATCAAGAAGACTCATAGTTCACGTCCTTCGTTCAATGGCGATGAGCTTTTGAATAGCAAGTTAAGAGATTCCCTCCCAACTGATAGTGTCAAACTGTTTGGTCTAGCGGAACAAGAAGTTAAACCAGGCATTATTTCTGATGCTTCTGGATACGCCAATGGTACGGGCGTGTCCTCTGTTCTTCGTCTTAACCCTGGACTTGATTTGGAAACTCAGGATGGATCCAGCAAGGATATAAAGTCTACCCCAATACCATTACAGGAAAGAGGAAGATTATTTTTGAGAGTTGTAGGATTCAAAAAGATAGAATTGCCAGACCTAAAGAACCATGATGCTAAGTTCTCATTGACGCTTGATAACGGTGTCCATTGCATCAGAACTCCTAGCTACGACTTAGATAAGCGTAACATCTTGATTGGAAAGGAGTTTGAATTGACTGTAGGTGATTCTTTGGAATTCATTTTGACCATGAAGGCTACTTATGAGAAGCCTAGGGGCAAGATAATGGAAGTGAAGGAAACTAAGGTGGTGAAGTCCAAGAATAGATTGAGTAGAATGTTGGGTCAGAAGGAAATTATCACCACAACAAAATTTGTAACTGTCGATGCGAAGGATTCATGGCAAAGCAAATTTGCCCAAGACGGGTCTTTTGCCAGATGCTATGTTGACTTGGATCAGTACGAAGACAAGATCACTGGCAGAGCCCAAAGTTTTGACATCACCTGTTTCAATGAATGGGAAACCGTCAATGACGATACTATTAAAGAACCTGTCAGATGCCAACCATATAGAATTGGACAGCTTGAGGTCAAAATGTTGTTTGTTCCACGAGCAGATGCTAATGAAGTCTTACCCACCAGTATCAGATCAGCGTACCAGAGCATCAATAAATTGAACAAAGAACTTGGTTTCAAGAAGGAAGGGTACATGCATCAGGAAGGTGGAGACTGTGAAGTCTGGAGGAAGAGGTTTTTCAGGTTAGAAGGAACGTCGTTGATCGCACACAGCGAGTTTTCGCTCAAGACCAGAGCCAAAATCAACTTGGCCAAAGTTGTAGAGGTGATTTATGTAGATAAAGAGAACATCAACAGATCCAATGGCAACTACCGAAACTTCAGTGATGTTTTGTTGGTGGAGCATGCGTTTAAGATCAGATTTGCTAATGGCGAAGTGATTGACTTTGGTGCGCCCAACAAGCAAGAGAAGCTCGAATGGATTTCACTTTTGGAAAAGATTATCTACAGAAACAAGTTTAGAAGACAGCCTTGGGTGAAGTTAATGGTCGCCGAGAATGGCCAGCAATCTCGTCCCCTCTAACTTATTCGTTAAAATTATGTATTCACTATATATACGTTTTATTAAGTTCACTAGTAATGTAGGAAAAGAAATGAAACCAGGATACTAGAAGAAGACAATACTTGTATTTTGCAATAATTCCTAATCATTGTATTTTATATACAGGTCTATGAAATATTTGAGTTAAGTGAGAATAATTCCGTAAATGATATGGGTACTATTCTTTTCTTCAACAATTACATCATGGCATACCATTCAGATGACGAGGATGCCTATCTCTATGGATCCGACGACGAGTCCGGCGCGAAGTCTATTGGAAATGATTCCCACAAAAATAATGTATCTCTACAAAGTGCCAGAAATGAGAAACAAGTACAAGAAATTGAAGATGACGAAGATGACGAGGAAGAAAAGGAGGAGGAAGACTCTGACGATGACATAGATATCATAATAGGCGATTCACCACCCAAAACAGCCACGCTAGTGACTTCTGCTCAAACAGAGGCTACAGCATCTGAAGAAAAGTCATCTACTACAACGATAGTAGCCAGTCAACTGGGAGAACCTGGCACAACAGTGGATGTGAATACCATGGCAGAATACGAAGGAAAGCCACTTACACAATTAGACTTAGAAACACTAAAAGACAAGCCATGGAGAGCTCCCGGTGCTGATATTTCCGACTACTTCAATTATGGTTTTGATGAATTCACGTGGATAGCATACTGTCACAAGCAGGATAAGACAAGAGGCGAGTTCAATCCTCAAGCTGTCATGGCTAAGTTGATGGGAGGTTCTGCTCCACCCATGCCACCTACTGGAACTGGTCCTGGTGGTCCTCCCGGTATGCCTCCTATGGGAATGATGCCACCTGGAATGCCTCCTATGGGTATGATGCCTCCAGGTATGCCCGGTATGCCTCCTGGAATGGGTATGCCAGGTATGCCAGGTATGCCAGGCATGCCCAATATGCCCAATATGCCCAATTTCATGAATAACGCCAATAGCAATAGTAGTAATAATAATGGTAATAGGCAATATCAAAATTTCATTCCGAACAGGCAATGAATCAATGGTAAAAGATATGAAATGATCTATGAAGTCATCTTGTTGGAGAGAAGAAAACATATGATACAATGAAATGTGTGACATTTGCATGTAAATATTGTACAGTTTTTGATAACTACATCTTACTATTCATGAAAAGTTGTACATGAAGACCACTAAATTCACATCTACAATAGCGTGTGTCAACACTTATATACATCAACGTTTATACTTTAATAAATGCTACAGAACTACTCTTCATCAGATTCTTCTTCAGCCTCTTGCAACCATTTGATGAAAGGCTTCGCGGCTTTACGCACTTTCTTGGAAACATCTTTGGGCACGTACTTCTTAGATACTTTACTACCCCATGAGATTAATACTTCTTCACCGAGCAATTCCTGGTTGTAAAAGGCGAGCAAGATAGCTGGAACCTTTGCAATTAACTCTGGCTTTTGAACACCGATTAATCTTTCCAAACCACCCAACAACGCATTTTCAAAATCTTCTTCACCGTTGACTAATTTAGCCAACAAACCAGTATGAGGCTCGACCTGTTCCACGACATTTTCATCAAAAAGTACTTGGGCCAACACCTGTACGGTTTCTGTCTTATCAGCGATATCCATCTCTACGATTTTCTTGTAGATCTCTACATCCGAAGGCAAGTTTTCCTTGTCGTCTTCATCTCCAGCTTCAGCAAGAATCCATTCACCCAATTCGTTGAATTTGGAAACAGCCTCGTTTAAGGTCAAACCTTCCAATTCGAGAGCTCTAGCAGCAATAGCCTCCTGAGACATGTCTACAGACCAGTCTTCGTCATTTACTTCTACTGTTTGTAACTGAGCAGCCTCAGCGTTGATCTTCTTAGCCAAGATGTCGTCATCAGCGTCATCTTCAGCAGCTTCTCCATCGTCTTCCTTTTTAGTCTGACCAGAAGCGATGTCGGAGATAGACTTACCACCACCAACGACATTGGCGGTAGCCGTTGCGGACTTCTTACCCTTCTTCGAGCCAGTAGGAGGATTCTTGACAATATAGGTATACAACTTTAGCTTAGGGTCTACAGGAGTAATTTTACCACAGGCTTTACAATCTCTCTCGACGTCATCCCTGCCCTTGATGACAATCTCAGTTTCGGGGTTCTTGCATGAGCCACAGAGAACAAACTTGTTGATGAATCCATCCAAAGTGTCCTGTAACTCGTTCGAGTCATGGACACCATTGACCAAATAACGGTCGTTGGCTTCGTCAATATTGGACTGAGCACCCAATTCAGAACCAAAGTACTTCACCACATAAGCCGGAGGTCTGCCCAAAGCTCTAGCCACTTCAGCTAAGTTGACAATGGCTGTCTTAATCCCGTTACCTCTACCTTCTGTCTTGGACTGGATGGGAGGCATCTTGTAACGGTAGAATGGATCGATGTTGTCACGACAGATATTTATGAACGACATGGTGGATCTGTGATTCGTATGAATTTATAGAAAGTTCTGACTAGCGTTTAAAGGGAGTTGTATCAAGTATGTCTACGCATATGTGAATATAAATCAATCGAGAAATTTTTTCAGGTTTGACCGAAGAAGTGAAAAATTTCAAAATGCGACTGAGGTAAATAGTAGCGAGAAAAGTGAGAATAATTTAGCGAGAAATAGTGGGACTGGAATGAATAAATTAGTGAGAATAATTGAGGATTAGTGAGAAGCAATTAGAGAAATGGTATAAAATACTGCGATATTAGTAATCTGTGATTTAGCGAGCAACTTTTGTTTAATTGAGACAAACACCACCAGTTGTATAACGATTCGATTCTAATAATTTTCCTGGAATATACCTCTACAAGTTACGAATATTCATTTGAATAATTCTGAATATTTTACTAAACCATGCATATTTTAATTGCATTTCTTTCTACTTCACTCAAGCTCTTACTCCCATTGAATGGGTGCAAAATCCACAACCATGTTTTCATTCAAGGGTATTTATCGAAATTAAACACGTATATAACTAGATATTCACATAACCAAAAATTCTAAAAATGTCCAATGATATTCCAATTCACTCCAACCAGAGTGACTACCTTAGTTTCTGCTTTTGCATTTGACATGGTAATCTCGGTAGTGTCGAAGATAGTGTCCCAAATCTGTGCTTCTCTGCGTACACTGCATCTCTTGAATAGTGTAACAAGCTTGACACACAACTCCAGCTGTGGCTCTCCCTCTGGCTAGAGTCTTTCGTTCAGTCTCCACAAATTCGCTCTTGGCCATCAAGTAGATACCAGGGAGAATTGGATTTGGAAAAAGGTTCCCGTTTGTGCGGATGCCATGAATGTTGCCCAAATGGTTTCCGTAGGCAGAATTCTTCAACTTGAAGAACAGGACTTCTGGACAATATGGGCACAAGCCATGTCTTGTATGGTTTATCAGTTGACCCTTATTGTCCACCTGGTACTGGTAGTACTCTGCTTCGTAGGCAGTCTGGCCGAAGTTAGTATTTCGAATATATTTCACTTTTGGATGGCCACAGAACTCTTCCATTTCTTCGATCAATAGAGGTCTTTCGTAGACTTGTCTTTTGATCTTACACCTAGAGGCCCCATTATCAAGTTCCTCTGGTAATTTTCTTTTGGCTAGCATTGCACGGACCGACGCTGTCATACTGGATTCGACAGGCTCGAGATACGAACCAGAGAGGTCAGCTCCAAGCTTTGTCGTCAAGGTGAGTTTCTTGTATGAAACTTTAATTGGATCACAAGCTTGTTTAGAACCTTTTGGCCTATGCTTCACAACTTTAGATGTAGAGTTTCGCCTACACCCAGTTGTGTTTCTAAGTATTTGGTGAGTTACAACCTCCTGATGGCCCTGCTGTCCTGTTGTTGATTCCAGCTGCTGTTGTACAATTGTTTCAGCTGGCTCCTCAATACTCAAAATGATAGGCAGGTGAGTGGATAAAACTGTCTGGAAGAAATTATCTTCCTCAGAGAGTGTTTTCTTGATTCCCTCCAGCGGAAGACTGAAATCTCTGGGTTGGCTGGTTATTGCATCAGATATACCCAAGAAATCGTTGTTATCGGTGGAGGCAACATAATCATTATAAAATGAGTTCAGAGATGAACCAGCAAGTGTTGGGGTTCGTAGATATCTGAACAAGTTATCGAAATCTTCGCTAACCAGGAGATTTGTGTCCAACGTAGAAGAAATCGGCCCAACATCTAAGTTCAAAGACATTGATTTTAAATCCGGGTGAGGTGGGAAAAACTCATTAAGATAATCAAATTCTGGGGATAAAAGGCTCCCCATAGTATTAAACAGAGTTTTTGAAGCAGGTAGCTCCCCAGGGAGTCTCGAAAGCAAATGCATAGACATTGGTGATTGTTTGTTGTGAAGAAAGGTGTTGTAAGCATTTCAAAACTTTTTGAATTTTTGAATTCCTTATATACCCCCTAGTAAATGGTTTTCCCACTTCTTTTAATTGTAATGTATTCATAAAGAGTAACTGAAAAAAGGAATGATTGCAATTGGAATGTTTGCAATTGAGTTGGTCACTCCTCAGAATACATGAACATGAATGGCTGCAATTTCCTAACTCGTCGAACGTTGCGGAGTTGTGAATATTTGGCGCACATTTTCTTTCTATTTTTTAACAACAACGGCGTGGGAATCTCATTTTATATCAAAAATAGATGCTGTTTTCTTACTAGTTTCCTAAAGCTATTGGAATGTCCAAGGTAGGAAACTCCAATAAAAGCGTTCCTTAATTAACTGCGAAATTTAGTTCGCCGCTTTTTTCGCAGCAATTTAAGTGCCTTAAAAATATCAGTGCGCAATTTGCTGCGCAATTATTTGCAACTATACCTCAAACGATTTTACACGACTTGGTCTAAATCGCTTCATGGAAGAACTACGCTTCTAAATAGTCAATTAGATAATTTGATTATTTATTAAACATTATAAATACGTTGCTATTTTTAGATAACAAGTCTGGGTATCCAGAAACAAGATGGAAACAAGTGAAAAAAAGGAAATATCACCAAATGGTGGCCCTAGTAAAATCAAACAATTTTCAGGAAAAAAAACCATTAACCAGTAGCTTTCTTATTATTTTTTGTATAGCATCCCTCGTAGCTTTAGTAAGTGAAATGAAAGGAATAATTGAGAAAAATTCAGAAAAGATAAAAAAAATGTATGAGGTTGTAATTTTTCTGTTACATAAACGAACATGATAAATAGTATGAGTTCAGGTCAATTTGCATACCTTTATATACTGTGGTTACTGCTGCCTAGAAGAACAGGCTTCTTTGGTTGTTGCCTCCAGGCGTTCCTGGGTTTGAATTGTAGCCCAAAGCCGCAGAACTCAAAGATAACTGTTCCAACTGTTGCATGGCTAAGATATCTTGTTGCTGTTGCAATTCTTGCACCTGCTGTTCTGATTGATAGTAGAGCTGTTGCTGACGAATAGCATACTGTTGCTGGTTCATCATGGGAGGCATGGGTTGGAACAGTTGCTGTGCAACTCCCTGTGGTGGCATTCCTTGACCTCTCATCATCTGAGGAACGACATTGTACCCCTTGGGAGATCCTTGCGGAAGTGGGCTTTGTTGTTGATACTGTTGAGCAGGAATATAGTACTGAGGAGGAGCTCCATACAACATTACCGACTGCCCAGGTATTCCACTCGAATCCGGCGAAATCTTAGAGGAAACAGCCTGATTACTATTGCCAGAACGAGAATTGCCTCCTCTCTTGTTACGTTTTCCGTTTCCAGTCATAGAAGTGGCTCTGTTTAATCTATTACTCGAAAGACCAGCTTCATCCATTAATTTCTTATATGGCTGGAGGTTGGTGATGTTCAATTCCAACAAAATTCGTCTGATTTGACCCACGATAAATTGTTGGTATCTCGAGTTTCTTCTAGGGTCTATTTCGTTACTTCCAGTTTTAATGTCGTTCAAGTTCAAAAGCAAGGGGTTTGTCAATATCTTGTAGATGAACAACGGTCCCGCAGCATTTTCTGGATACTCGCTCAAAATTAACTCTAGTAATTTGGAAGATGGTCTGGACGAGTCGTCGATTTCGTCAGGATAACTCTCATAGTCATCCATTCTTCCAAAGATAGTGTCCATGATCAACTGTTTGCGCTTTAAGTCTGATCTGTTGTTCAAGATCTTGAGGATAGTCAAATTCCCAAGCTTGTGAGTACACAACTTTGCCAAATGTGGCAAAAACTTGTTGGTCAACAATTCAAATCTGTCGTCTACAGCTGCACCCTTATCGTTAAAAGTATCTAAGAACCAAGTAATCAACAACGAACCGTTATTGTTTACAACTAACTCGTTAGCAAATTCTACAATAAGTCCTGCTACAAGCACAACTTGTTCGTTAGATATGGAGTTGGATTCGTTGGCCGTCTCAAGAATTGTTCTGATACATCTGGCTCCAAATCTGCCGAAACTGATCTCGACGAAGTTATCTAACATTGCTTCAAAAACGAAATCATTGAATGGTGAACCAAACTTGATACAGCCTTGTAAAACGTAGTTACCAAACTGGTCGTTGAACAATTTCGCAGCATAAGGCTTCAAACTGGCTCCAATCAAGTACTTCTGCTGGATGTCATTTCCACAGAGGTTTATGATCTTCTGAATGGCCCAGGTACCGTTTTTGTGGATACTCAATTGGGTCAAGAAGGGCGTAATTTCTTTCACCATCATTAACTTAATCAAAGGCGATTCAACCAAAGAAAAAAGCTTCTGCACGATAGTGTTACCCAAGTAGTCGTAACATAATTCTGGCAATTCGTCGAGCATAGCCAAACACAATTCTTCCAATTCCAACTGAGTCATGACCTTGTTCCCAAGATCACCTTCTTCTCCATCACCACTAGATGCTGGTTGAGAATTGACATAAGGTTCATTGCTCAGAGCATTTTCGTTATTCTCCAAGATCTTACGCAATTCTCTCAACTTAGGAGAATCGAATTGACGCAAAGGTATCGGATCAGGTAACGGACCAAAGTTATCCTGGTAGTGGTCATTTGGATATGCAATAGACTTGTTGATAATCGAGATCACCTTGTTCAAGTCAGCATAGTTTGCTTTCGTGGTCAACTTACTGATGGTATGAACTAAGCTCTTTTGAATGACAATTAAGTCCGTAAACATAGGCCTAGATTCGTTGGAACCATTAGACTTAGAAGCTGAAACACTATTAGCATTTGAGGCGGTCTTGCTGTTTCCATTACTTCCATTGGAAGAAGAAATGGGAGCTGCAGTTTCGGAAACCGCGTGAACTATGGGCGTCACTTGCTGCAGGGATACAGCAGACTGAGGCTCAATTATCTTCGCAAAAGCAACATACAAAATGACGCCAGGTACCAACTCCAAATGGTTGAAATTAGCCTTTAGCGTCATAGCAATGTCCACAGAACTACTTTCTACGAGAGCAAGCTTGGAAGAAGCTGTAGATGTTAGTCTGATAGCTCTAACACCGCCCAAAGTTCGTTGGTTTCCTAGTGAATTGGACAAGATGTTGTACAACTTGAAGGCATCTATGAACTGAGGCAAGTTGTCAAACAAAAGAGTTCTTGTAGGCCCAAGACTGGGGTTTTCAAAGTTGGTGGTTATAACCAATTGTGAGAAATCGTAGTCGTTCAACAAAACAGGCTGTTCTGAAGCTATATTTTCAGTAAGTTGATGCGGGAACTGGAGCTGAATTTGAGGGTGATGTTGCTGTTGTTGTAAAGCTTGGGAGCCTTGTGGATGGTTTAAAGTAGATTCAGGAATAGTAGGAGTGGTTCCCGAATATGTCTGGGCTCTGTGTCTGGAGCTAGAGACAATATTCGAAAGATTGGCGTTGGCAGGGCCGTTGTTCATGTTGAGCATGAGGTTATCCAATAGATAGTTCATGTCATTTGTCTTGTTAGAGACGTTTACAAACGGAGAACTAGACACTCTGGAAGCGTTATGAGAATCCACCAACAGAAATCCAACGGAACTAGTCGTAGGGAGCATGTTGATGTTGGAAATAGCTGCTGTCGTCGTATAAGATCGATTTCTGGTATTGGCATTGAGTGCAGAAGCAGTTCCATGAGCTCCAGAAGAAGTCAAAGACGAATTTTGTGCTGCCAAAACTGGCGATATGAATGATGAAGTATTGCCGGAGCCATTACTACTATTGTTGCTAGTGCTGTTCACATTGTTACTGTTATTGTTGTTATTGTTGATGTTGGCGATGTTGGAACTTGTAGTGCCATCAAAGGAGTGCAAGCTTGTGTTATCGAGAAGCCCATTGGAGTGTTGTGAAGACGAGTGCATGGAAACGTTATCGTCGTTCCAAATAGAGTTGGTAGAAAAGAGCGATCCCAGACGTATTCTTCGTGAAGGAGTAGGAACTCCAGCGTGGGCAGCAGTTGAAGACGAGGAAGGGATATCGATGGCTTTGGAGGATGGGGAGGGAGACGAGCCAGACACACCAAGAGAGATAGAGTCCATAGTGGGCAAGCCTAGCGTATCATGGTGGATGTCGTTGACTTGAGGAGAAGCAGAAGTGGACAAGGAGCCATTTGAGTGGGAAAATGAAAAATTATTGTTGTTATTATTGATGTGATTATTATTGCCGATGTTATTGTAGTTATTGTTACTGCTGTTTATATTGTTATTGTAGTTATTGTTACTGCTGTTTATGTTATTATTGTTGTTGTTGAGAAGTAATGAGGGTGTGTTCAATAACAGCGAAGGAAGGGTACCTGCGCGACTACGAGACTTGAAGACATTTACATTGTTGCCGTTGGAGTTGGAAGGCGTTATGGAAATCGCAAGCGACGACGGGTTGGTGTTGACGGACGCGTTGGGGTTCATGGTTTGGAGATGTCCATGGGCTACGGTGGAGTGATTGGTAGTCGATGATTTAGTAGCAGATATGATGGAAATGGACAGATCTGGAGCAAATTGTGCAAGGATGTTGTTGCCGATATTGTTATTGGTGATGGTGATGACGGATATAGATGACCCCTAGTCTTGCGCTGATTGTAGAGACCTGTTGTGTTGCTCGTACCTGATTTGTTGAAGATCACAATATGTACTACAAATCAGAATAAGGCAAGAATGATAGTCAGAAGAATGAAACAGTTCTCAAACAGTACTACTTTCTACGAGTCTGATGGGTGCGTCTCGTGTTGCAATTGAGAACTCAGTGGTGACGTTGATTGCAGTGAAAAGAGTCCAGCAGAAGCAATAAATGAAATGTTGGTGATGGAATTTCGTGGAGGTGAGGTTAGCGACAGGACAGCGAGGAAAGTCGTGGTGAAAAAAGTGCAACGAGAATTTATAGGGGAAATTTTGGAATCTTAGAAAGTACCAGAACGAATGCAAAAAAAGAGTATAAATATGTAATGGACAGCAGTGTGACAATCTACACGATAGTACGAGATGTGAGCGCCAGAGTAGTATAACTATAATGTAGAATTGTGTCTATATATGGGGAATCGTTCCATAATCTACCTACTGAAGTAAACCCTCGCAGTTTTCTCGCAGCCTAAAAAACTTGTGCAGCGTGGTGCAGAATCCAGCGAGGGAAAGGCAGTTCCACCACTAAGAGAAAGAGACCCACACAACCTGCTTGAATCGGCTGGTGGAGCCAATTCGGATAACGTGCCAATTGTGAAAACCACTACGGCTTTTGTTTTCCGCTACTATTGGTCCCTTCTACAGTTCTTTGCCCTCATGCCATCTCGGATGGTTCCGACATTCTCTCGCTATTCTACGGAACTGCTCGGCAGCCCCTATTTTCAGCGGCACGAGACCCTAGTCACGGTGGAAAAAACGACTAACTCAGAGTCGATGTCAAGACGGCCTGACACCAGTCAAGAAGATGGGAGTTACAAAGTTACACAATTCTAAGAAATAACTGTGCGTAGTCTCACATCCAGAATCTCTGCTGGCAGTTACGGTAGGTCGAAAAGTCAATAGTTCATTTTTCACTCCACATCGCTTGCCAAATCGCTCTCTAAATCGCACCCAAATTCTGTCACTATTTTCTCGTCAATTTCTCGCTACTGTCCCAACCACCAAACCAACAAGCACAAGAGAAGGGCACATTTCCCGTGGTGCAATTCCGTCTTGATACAAATACCACCACCTCTCTATTGAAATCCTCTCCTTTCTTTGCCTCCTCTGGGCTGATTAAATTCTCGCACCAGAAAATGTCTCGCCGCAAGAATCGGCCATCAGGACTCGACACAAACCAAATGGCCCAGACCTTGGCTCCTTCAGCAGACCCTCGCGTAGCGTCCTGTCTTGCGACTAAGCCCCATGGTCTGTCTAACAAATGCCATATTATGCTACTGTGCTAGGCTACTAGATATAGAAATATGTCTATTCAGCTCCATGTCAATTACTCTATCTATAGACCTATATAGGCTGTGTTCTGTATCTTAATCTTTCTTCTATTCATCTTTCATTAATCTCTTCTCTTTTCTTCTAACGCATATACACCATCGGATTACTACGGAAATGCTACAGTCTTCGACAAGACAGCACAACAATTGATATTGCTGAGATAGCCTTTGATCTTGCCCTTGGCTATGAGCCCAGCAAGAACACACTCGATCTCCTCCTGCGCATATCCAAACACTCTTTCGTCAGCATCTTGTTCTCTTTCACTAGTGCCGTGTTTAGAAAACTCAAAGGCTACCTGGAATGCGCTAAATGGTACTATATGCGCTTGCAGAGGATTGGTGCACAATTCTCGATAGATACTGGCTGTCTTCTTTACTAAGCGTAGATAGCATTGCTGCTTCAACGAGAGCACAAGCAAGTAAAGATGGTTCTTCAAGAAAATAACTTCGTACTTCTTGATGCAAGTCTCGAACTTGGCGATATCACCATGGATCACACTGTTGAACAAGTTGTCTCTATAAACTAATTGCAACTCCGGATATTCTTTCCAGAATTCAGAATTGTTTATAACCTGATTCTTATTGTGGAGCTTGAGAGGTAGCAAGATCAAGAGAATCTGCTTTGATTGTCTAGCACATTTCTGCGAATAGTATCGCGTGAGATCTATGGCCTTGTCCAATTTGCACTCTGCGGCTGTGAAATCACCATCATCTAAAGAAAGCAATGAACTATAGTATAAGTAGACCACTAAATGTTTCTTATTGGCCAGTTCGGCATTCATTGGGGGCAATTCGAATCGGGTTCCCTTTACAGCCTTTTCGACAGATTTAGCCAATTCGAGTTTATTCATCTTGAAGTAGATCTTGATGAGATTCGAAAGAAAAAAATAAATATCCTTTCTTTTACTCTGTGACAACACCAAGTTCTTGTCGTTGAGAGATAATTTGAATCCCTTGTTCACGGTAATGGCCAACTGCTCGAGTGCCGATGACTTGGGGCCATTTAAAGAGCCATTATCAAAAGAGTCTATCTCCATATCCTGAAATTGGTAACTGGAAACATCTTCTGGATATTTCTGTTGTCTGACTTTGTACACAGCAATAAGTTCACTGAGGGAACCCATTAACGGTTGGTTGATCCAATTAGTTTGGGACTCAGCTGCTCGGATGAGATTGCTATTCATCTCGTTTAGTTCGGTAAAGGCTGTGTCTAAACTCTTGTACTTGTAGATTGAAGTCATGACTTTTAAATGGCACTTCACCACGGGCCGAAACTTCTCTGGAACAGGATACAAATCAAAGTCGTTCGGCTCGGCAAAGACAGCTCGCGCTTCCCCCGCGTTGTTGGTTGGATTTATGGTGATGCAATCTCGTAATTGGTCGGCGTCTTCATGCTTGAGAGCTTTCACTACTTTTTTTATATACCCAGATAATGTTTGCATCGGTATGTGGATTTTACAATTAGGTGATTTGAAAGACTTTTCTTGTAAATGAGTTTTGGCGTGGTGGCGTAATCCTGTCACTTGTAGTCTGTGTGTAGAGTATGTCGAGAACAATTCCG
Source organism: Scheffersomyces segobiensis (assembly GCA_030564745.1). Classification (NCBI taxonomy): domain Eukaryota; kingdom Fungi; phylum Ascomycota; class Pichiomycetes; order Serinales; family Debaryomycetaceae; genus Scheffersomyces; species Scheffersomyces segobiensis. Next base: position 698,972 of record JAKTZB010000005.1, read on the forward strand.
TATATGGAACTAGCATGTACTGATGATAGATTTATACTGTATCATTTGATGTGAGGGTGAGAATTTGATGGATTGAGGTTTGCAGCCGGTAATGCATATTAGACCCATAGAAATATATGGGAAGACATAAGGTGAGATACATAGAGAAGAATTGCTGACAAGAATGGGATCAGGAGTAGCTGGCGTCATGGAAGGATGCCAATTAAGTATATCAAAATGGATTTGTTATAATAACGATTCTTGCTCTACTGTTCTGCTGCCCATAAAGTATTCCACGACCACTTTGGAACGAACAATTAGCGAGAACGCGTCCCCAATGGAACCGCCAGTCTCCGGTATATTACTAAATCTGTCGCTATTTCTCCTGAATGGAAGCTCGTTATTTCTCCCTAAAAGTCGCACACTTAGGTAATCTCTCTCTATCGCCTCGCCATTGTCTCCCCATTCGCACTACATCTTCCCTAGACTCCACTTTTCGTTGCCTTTTGTGCTACTGATGATGAAATCAGTCAACAGAAATCAATCCTCACCAATCTCGTTCTTTCTTCACTGCCACCTTCCAGCATCTCCGGCCTTCCGCAGCTCGTCCACACTGTCCAATTCCCGCCTCTAGGACGTTTCTCATTCCCGGACTTCCTCCCTGTGTTTCTCTAATTGTTTGTGGATTCTCACCATCCAGGGTGGATTAGTATCATCACTAACGCCAGTTCCAAGCGTCAACACACGAACTCTCCAATAAAACAAAACTTCTGGAATTCCCACAGATCGTCTTTCCCGACCCATTGGAGTATCATCGATATAGTTATTGCAATTGTCATTGTTCTCGCTATTGTCAGCATTTCGTTGTTGTGTAATCGTTGTGACATATTCTCATCATCAGAGGATCCGATTCTGGATATCCAAAGTGTCATATAGAATCTTGGTCAACAAAAAAAGGCTCAACAAGACAACAAGGAAAACCATTCTCATCCCGTAAGTCTGGCTGTATCACCTCAATATCAATATTGTAAACATTGTTATCACTGTTCGCATTACTATTGATCTACATTATCATTAATCTATACACATCTAGAAATCATAATCAACTAACACCGTCATAAAGATCATTATTAATATCATTATCATCATTAGCAACAACTACACCATTTCATTTTCTCTTTCTTAATCAATTAACTTATATTTTAAAATGAGCTCCCCGAACAGCATAGAGGACGACTCCAATGGCTCCGTGTCCAACTCCATCAGACCGGCTCTGCCTTCAAAATCCGGAGATGACTCAAGGAGTGATCCTAGCTCTAAAACCAACATAAAAATCGATAAATCGGCCTACTCCCATCCTTATCGCCGACACCATGACTCGGAGTTTCTCATGGATAACGAATACACTGACTTCCGTGAAGTTCTGGATGCCATTATCACCAACCGAAGACTTCTGGAAGCAGCCCACAACCACCTGATCGACTCCGTTATTGACAAGACGTCATTGCTACGTTTGCCTACTGAAGTCCTTCTTCAGGTGTTTCACCATCTTGATCGCAAAGACCTCTTCAATCTCTTGACTGTATGTAAGGAATTTGCTGATCTCATTATCGAGATACTCTGGTTCAGGCCAAACATGCAAAATGATTCTTCATTCAAGAAAATCAAGGATATAATGCAGCTTCCTTCGAGTAAAACCTATTGGGATTATCGCCAGTTTATCAAAAGGTTGAATCTCTCGTTTATGACAAAGCTCGTAGATGACGAGTTACTTCTGCTTTTCATCGGTTGTCCCAAATTGGAACGGCTCACATTGGTCAATTGCACGAAATTGACAAGAAGTCCGATAACAAAAGTGCTTCAGAACTGCGAGAAATTGCAATCCATAGATTTGACTGGAGTGACGGACATCCACGACGACATCATAAACGCTTTGGCTGATAATTGCGTTCGTTTACAGGGCTTGTATGCTCCTGGCTGTGGAAATGTGACTGAAGAAGCCATTATAAACTTGCTAGAGTCATGTCCTATGTTGAAACGAGTCAAGTTCAACAACTCTAACAACATCTCGGACGAGAGCATTCTGAAGATGTACGACAACTGTAAGTCTTTAGTAGAAATTGACTTGCACAACTGTCCCAAGGTCACTGACAAGTACTTGAAGAAGATCTTCTTGGATTTGTCACAACTCAGGGAGTTTAGAATCAGTAATGCTCCCGGGATCACAGACAAATTGTTTGAGTTATTACCGGAAGGCTTCTATCTTGAAAAATTGAGGATCATCGACATCTCCGGCTGTAACGCCATAACTGACAAGTTGGTGGAGAAGTTGGTTTTATGTGCACCAAGACTTAGAAACGTTGTGCTATCCAAATGTATCCAGATCTCTGATGCTTCTTTGCGAGCTTTGAGTCAGTTGGGAAGAAGTTTGCATTACATCCATCTTGGCCATTGCGGGCTTATCACCGACTTTGGCGTCGCTTCTTTGGTGCGTGCCTGCCACCGAATACAGTATATAGATTTGGCGTGTTGTTCACAACTCACTGACTGGACGTTGGTGGAGTTGGCTAACTTGCCCAAGCTTCGTAGAATAGGTTTGGTGAAGTGCAGTCTTATTACCGACAGCGGTATTTTGGAGTTAGTCAGACGTCGTGGTGAACAAGATTGTTTGGAACGAGTCCATTTGTCTTACTGTACGAACTTGACGATTGGTCCAATCTACTTACTTCTAAAGAGTTGTCCTAAGTTGACGCATTTGCTGTTAACGGGAATATCGTCGTTTTTGCGTAGAGAAATTACCCAGTACTGTCGTGATCCTCCTCCTGACTTTACAGAGTTGCAGAAGGCACAGTTCTGTGTGTTTTCTGGTAACGGTGTCAATCAGTTGCGCAACTATCTTAACCAAGTAATGGAAGAAAGAGCATACCTGATCGACCAGGGCGAGATCCAGGCCCTTTTTATGGAACGAAGAAGAAGACAAATCAACGCCGACGTAGACATGGATGATGAGGAAATGAACATATGGGTCCGTAGGGGTCTTGGCTTGCTCCAGCAAGACGCTGCTGAGCCGCAGAATCCAGAAATGGTGGAAATTAATAGAGAAATCTTTCGCGAGCTTAACGAAGGCAACATGACACCAGAAGAAATGCGAGACTACTTCATGCGATTGATCCGCAATCGTCACCACACACGAATCTTTGAACATCAACAGCAAAGAATGGAACAACAGGTGCAGCAGATGCAGCAACTGCAGCAACAGCAACAAAGTCAAATCCAACAACAGGCACAACCTATACGTCCTCCACGGAATCCGCAAAATGCTCCTCAGATTACGCAGCCACCTGTATTTCCCAGCGACATCCAGAATATACCTTCACTTGCTGATGACGAAGAGGATGTAGACATGGAACCTCTTTTCCCACGTAATCCACCAGCTTAACAGGTTGGAGTGGTGGTAGTGTTGGCGAGAATGCTGATCCTGTTTGAAATACTGAGTACATGTCTCCTAATTTATTACGCTAATATAATAGATGGTAGTTTATTTTTCGCATGACAGTGTATTCTTAATTGTGAAAGTATTATGGTATAAAGTGTTCGGATTTTATAGTTAGTTATCATCTTAGTATAATAGTATTATCACAGCATCAAGGTTTGCTGACATGTAATAGTAGTAGTCTGAAATAATAATAGATTATCTTGGTCCTTGTTTTTTATATCACGTTATTTCAATTTTGTAATTGGATTTTCAAGTTCGATGAAGTATTCAAAGTATAAAATGTTTTGATAATATTTCTTCGGATTATTGTAGAAATCCATCACAAAACATGACTAAATTGTAGATGTAAAATATTAACTGAATTGACTACCCGTATCCGTATTCTTACTTTGTTCTGTATATCATTTCATCACCTATTGTTTCGATTTTTTTCGAACAGAATGCTTAAAGATTAGAGATATATACTTTTTGCACCCATATTATTTAGGTGACAAGTAGAACTTACAAAGCCGTACTTCATAGCTTCAAATCTGACAGGTGTAAGCTTTTTCATGGAAGTTGTCATTATATTGTAAGATTTCAGCAAGTATTTAAAGCTCTGGTAATTTCAGGATTTTCTTTCTACATGGAGATAAAACAACGGCAAATGGCTGCAACTACTTATGCAAATGTACTTCAAAAATCCAGGTTGCATACTAGGGCATAACCCTAAGAAACTCAAAATACACGTGACAGAATCATATCGGCAGTGTATGAACTTTATCCTGTACATGAGAGACTATTTTCCCATAACAGTGGAAAAATTTTCGACTCGCGCAGTTGAGCCGTCCCCATAGTTAAGAAGCTTAACTATGGAAGCTGGAACATCCTGCATATTCCTATGTATCCATAGTTAACATTCGCACATTGCTCAGTTTGTAGTGATGAAGAAAAAGGATTTTTTTACCAGTCCAGTTCTTCCTTTTTGAACTTCATCTACCATAGAATAATTACAGTAAAATGTAAGTAATACCAGAAGATATAAGAGATATGACATGACACGAGAACGACAAACAATTTATTGAAACAACGACAACAATCCACTCAGTATTATTGAAAACAGGTGCAACGAAAATCCTTGACTTGATGAAAAGTGTGAAAAATTAGAACATTCACCACACAACGCCACACAACGAAACAGTCCGTTAACCAAGGCAAAGACCACCACCTGTATTGTAGCCTTATCAATAGCAATCATTCTGATTTCCATTCAAGAAGTCTGAAGAATACCAGCACAATCTGTGAATATATTGAAATTTCATAGTAATTTTTCATCGCTATAATTTTTCACTTCATTTGCAATGAGTTAGTGAAAAAGGAAAACCACAAAAACACAACCAAAAGAACAAAGCAAACTGATTCCGTTTACAATATTAATTACTTTCGAGAATGTCAACCATGCATATTGTCATAGTATCATCGTTAATTTTTCAGAATTCTTACTAACAATTTTACAGGACTAAGAGAACTAAGAAGGTTGGTATCACCGGTAAGTTCGGTGTCAGATATGGTTCTTCTTTGAGAAGACAAACCAAGAAGTTGGAAGTCCAACAACACGCCAAATACGATTGTTCTTTCTGTGGTAAGAGAACCGTGCAAAGAGGTGCTGCTGGTATCTGGAGCTGTAAGTCTTGCAGAAAGACCGTTGCCGGTGGTGCTTACACCGTCTCCACTGCTGCTGCTGCCACCGTCAGATCTACCATCAGACGTTTGAGAGACATGGCTGAAGCTTAATTGGTTTTTGTAACTATCACATAATAAAGTTTATAAGAATTAATGTTCATAATCAACACAGAAAAGATTGATCGGACTTGTAGACTAGTAATACATACCATATTTGATGACCAGGGTATGGTAAATAGCATAGAGCACAACAACAGGTTATGGAATATCATGTTCATATATTTATTTATATCACGTGATTTTAATGAACATCGAGTTATGAGATGTTCAACAAGGATATCTTCACCATAACCGTGTCCTGTTCTTCATCGAAGCTACAGAACCGCTGGCGGAATGACTTCGGAGTTTACGTTCCCCAAAATCCATTCGTTTCCGCCTCTTTACACGAAGCAGCCCAATGCTACGATCTTTTCTACTCAATTAGACTCCTGGAGTCGGATCATACTCCAGTACTGTGAATTTTTCAAGATCACTTCGATGACCTTGGATGGCAATGTCAAGAGTTCACAGCTTGTTGATGTAGGAAAAAGCGACTCCTTTCCATCTTTATTTGTGAACAATGCCATTAATCGAAGTGTCAATGCTGATTTTCAGAGTGCTATCTTTAGTCATCTCATTCACAAGGTGAAGAAAGCAGAATATATCAATCCAAGAAATCACAGCCTCGGCATATACGTCTACTGGAGAACGATTGCTGAATGGGCCCAGTTGTTGTATGACTTTGTCGACAAATCTGGACAACTAGGAACGGTTTTGACATTGTATGAATTGACAAAGGCCGAAGATAGTGGTTTACCTGAAAGCCTCAAAAATCTTGATGAAGAGCTTTTGGTGAAAATATTGAAGGATGTATTAATAAAACAGGGAAGGGCACAGTTGTTGATGGACGATGAAGGTGGAATTGGAGGAGTCAAGATCGTATAGGTTGCAGAAATGGAGATCTGGCGATGTTGGCCGAAACAGAAGGTTTGATAATTGAATTCATTTCAATATGATAGAAACACTAATAAAATAATAAAGGATAATTTGAGACGATGATGAAGATACACATAGATTCAAGATACTTTTGTGTCACTGCCAACTACTAGTCGTCTATTCCTCTAGAACAAGGTGCTAGTACCTCTTCCGTCGCTGTTAGAGGAGGGCAGAAAATGAAGGCTAGATATGGTACTTCGATGGATAAAGTTTCATACGAGGTGTATAGTCTAGCAGACATAGTGTAGGAAATTGCAATTTCATAGCAGGAAGTAGAGGTGTTAATTACTGTTCATGTATTTGAACGAATAACAACGATAAGACAATAGGAACAAATTTATGAACTACGAATCTTGAACTCTTGAATAGTGAATTGGAAAGAAATTACACATATAATAGAATATAAAGCAGCTCGTGATATTGTTTTGAAGGCATGCTGTGGTCCTTATATCAAATCATGTAAAGCTGTTGCTGTCATTATGATCTCGTCTGCTCTCTCTAGTTTCTCCATTCAAGGGATGCCGACTTACTCAACTTTTCCCACAGCATGAAAGAAAAGAACGGGGCCAGATGTCCAAACTAAAAAACTCTTACAAGTAGATCTCATACAAATTTTGCACCCAATTTGCGGTATGGATCTTGTAGCAACTAATAATACTCCTTATACGGAGCGCCGTTGCACGTTCTTCCCGATCGGGCAGTCCACGACGCGGTGCTCATCCCATTTAAACAGAGGAATATTTCAAAAAAATTTCAAAACATTTTCATTCTCTTCTTCCCGCTTAAATATAGCATTTAAGAGGGCAAATCTATAGAATCGTCTATAAACGTGTTGGTATAGGAAACAGCAACTTTCCAGAATATACCAAATCCATAGTGCTAAAAGAATCTCGTATACTTTTTGAAGTCAACAATACGTGTTTCAAATCTATACTCATAAGGCTTTGATAATCTTCGTGCCCTTTTTCTGCGTTTTCCTCTTTTTCCTTTTTTGACCGAAATATACAATGAAGTACGTTGTTGTGTCTGGTGGTGTTATCTCGGGGATCGGTAAAGGTGTTTTGGCATCTTCCACAGGTTTGTTGTTCAAGACTTTGGGCTTGAGAGTTACTTCCATCAAGATCGATCCCTACATGAACATTGACGCTGGTACGATGTCGCCCTTGGAACATGGCGAATGTTTTGTTTTGAACGACGGGGGTGAGGTTGACTTGGATTTGGGTAACTACGAAAGATACTTGAACATCACTTTGACCAGAAACCATAACATCACTACTGGTAAGATCTACTCACATGTGATCGAGAAGGAAAGAAATGGTGATTACTTGGGAAAGACTGTTCAAGTTGTTCCCCACATCACCAACGCGATCCAGGACTGGATTGAGCGTGTAGCGAAGATTCCTGTAGACGACACAGGGTTGGAGCCTGAAATCTGTATTATCGAATTGGGTGGCACTGTAGGAGACATTGAGAGTGCTCCTTTTGTTGAAGCTTTGAGACAGTTCCAATTCCGTGTTGGTGTAGACAACTTTGCCTTGATCCATGTTTCGTTGGTTCCCGTCATTCACGGCGAGCAAAAGACTAAGCCAACCCAAGCTGCCATCAAGGATTTGAGATCGTTGGGTTTAACTCCTGACATGATAGCTTGTAGATGTCAAGAAGAGTTGGAGGTCGCAACGATTGAGAAGATCGGAATGTTCTGCCACGTAGGTCCTGAGCAAGTTATTGCTGTTCATGACGTCAACTCTACCTACCATGTTCCGTTGCTCTTGAAGGAACAGAGAATGATGAAGTTTTTAACCAAGAAGTTGACTATTGGTGAAATTCCTCAAGACTCTTTGGATAGGGGTGAGAAGTTGTTGACCAAATGGAGAGTTTTGACCAGCAGCCACGACAGATCATTCGAAACTGTCACCATCGCACTTGTAGGTAAGTATACACACTTGAAGGACTCGTACTTGTCTGTGATCAAGTCGTTGGAACACTCTTCAATGAGATGCCACAGAAGATTGAAGATCGAATGGGTTGAATCGTCCGACTTAGAAGAGGAAACCAAGGTCGCTAACTTGTCGCAGTACCACAAGGCATGGCACTTTGTCTGTCAGGCTGACGGTATCTTAGTTCCTGGAGGTTTTGGCTCGCGTGGTATTGAAGGAATGATTGCTGCTGCCAAATATGCACGTGAAAACGACGTTCCATACTTGGGTGTCTGTTTGGGTTTGCAGATTGCTGTCATTGAACAGGCTAGAAATGTCTTGGGCTTCAAGGACACGTCTTCTATGGAGTTTGATCCTAACTTAGATGAGGCCACGGCTGCCGTTGTGTACATGCCAGATGTTGACCAGGTCAAGTTGGGTGGTACCATGAGATTGGGTATTCATTCGACCAAGTTTGTCAAGGACACGGAATGGTCCAAGTTGAGACAGTTGTATGGTGGTGCTGATGCTGTGTACGAAAGACACAGACACAGATACGAAGTCAACCCTCAAATGATCGATAAGATCGAGGCCACAGGTTTGAAGTTCATTGGTAAGGATGAGTCTGAAACCAGAATGGAGATGATCGAATTGAAGGGCCACAAGTTCTTCTGTGGTACCCAATACCATCCTGAATACTTATCTAAGGTTTTGGATCCATCGAGACCTTTCCTTGGTTTAGTTGCCGCCTCTTCTGGTATCTTGGAAGACGTCTTGGCCAGAGACGACTTGAACTACAAGGGTGAATTCTAGTAGACTTGAAAGTCTACTATTATAGGCCATATTAATTGCCATATTACTTCATGTCTTTTTGTCATTATTGTTGTTTGTTTCTTACTTTCTCATACATTCTTCTTTATTTAGGAAAGCAGGATGTCCATTGCATAATCTCGTACATAATTAACTAATACACAATTCCTGAAACGTGGGAGCCCCCGCACACAGTAGACCACACTGCTCTATTTTAGAAACACAACAGATACTAATGTTGTAATTTGCATTAAACTATATGTATACTTGTGAATTCTTATATTTGTTAACCGATTTCTCCAAATTGAAGTGCTCCTTTTTAGGTACTTCAGACGGCACTACTTTTTTTGCACACAAGGGTATCTTGCTCTTCTATGCTACCACGTTCTTCCCATTCGTGTACTCTTTGACAATATCAGTAGGTTTCTTCAATTGACTTAGTCCGCGTTCACTTCAAAACCCCGCTCCACCGTGGAGTTCCACGGCTGCGAAAAATACCTTATCGGCTTGAGAGCAAGTTGCATGTCGCTTACGAACACTATAAGTACAAGACGAATCCCCCTTTTTTATGAATATTTAATATTTTCATATTCTTCCAATAAACACTATTGTCCATAGTAATACATTTTACAAACTCTTATCTCACACCAACATGTCTTACAGCTTGATTAATTACAGCCAAGTCCAGGCTTGCGGATGCAAACTGTGCAATGGTTTGGAAAAGTGTGAATGCGAATGCTGTGCCACCAAAACAGGTTGTTGCATCAAGAAATAAGCAGTTAGTTCTGGAAGATTTCTTTATAATTTTGAGATCTCATTTGGGTTGTATGAGGTGGTTTTGAGGTGGCGTTTTATTCAGTGTTGGGTGGAGTTCATGTTATCCTATTGATACACTTCTGTGTTTGTTTCTATGTCTACAATATCTATCTATTTATGAAATATATGGCTTTCCTATGACGCGTAGTCTTATTGAACTTACAAATGATACAGAAAAGCTTGATGTCTCTTTGAATGTGTATATCTGTATCGGGTTGTCGTCTCTTTTGACCAGGGTCGTGTACTTCTGTTTCCGTGGAACACTACGGTTGCAAAAATTTGTACCGGAGCTCTGGTCGCAATTACGGAAACCATTGTCTATCAGTTGTGAAAAGGGCAAGGCTACTCTGGAGGAGCAGGATCCACGTATTGAGAGAGGAGGGTTGTCACCGACAAGATCATCCAATCACCACGAGGTGAATTTTCTTTTTATTGGTGACTTGAAGTGATGTTTCTTCGGGTGATAGTTAGGCAATGTAGCGTAAGCGCATTTCTGTTCCATAGTTAGCAAATGCCGCAAAAACATCCCAAAAGAAACAGAACGGATCTTACAGTTTCTTCTAGAACGTTCTCAAAATATTCGCCACTCACCCCACACTAGTATCACTTCTACGGCTGGTAGAATCAAGCAAACACAAATTACAATTACAAAATGGAGTTGCGATTCATTTTATTTTGCTATTGCCGAATTCGGGCTTGCAGCGAAAATAGCGTAATTCACCAAAGCCCGGCTGCAAGTGAAGGTTTGGAGAATCAGTTTGGCCACCGTGTCCAGCAAAATTACCGCACATGACCAAACCGGGCTGCCTTGCCAACTGAAAGTCTTCCCTACGGAAACTTGGAGCTAAAAGTCCGCATACAATTTTTGTCTTGCAGCCAATGGCATGCATGGAAAAACATCTGATACGAGAATTTCGCTGTCGGCGCCTACGCAGCGCATGACCTGTTTTAGTAAGTCCCACGCCCTCGGATATGGGCCGCATGCATATATAAAGAACTTGATTTCCCCTGATTTCAAAATTGGTTTATTCTTTCTTCTTCAGATATAACTTTAATCAATACACACCAATTGCGTACTATTTTGTTACTAAAATGTTCTTCCCAGTTAACTCCAGTGAAACTAAAGGCTGCGACTGCGGTGCCGACTGCAAGTGCTCTTCTTCTTCTACCTGCACGTGCGGCAGTAAGAACTAAATATCTACACGATGATCTATAAGATGAACTTGATACAAGATCAAGATGATAGGAGAGAAGAAAAGAAATCGATCAGGATTGTTACTAATGTTATGACATGATATTGTAGCCAGCGAAGTCTGGACTAATTGTATATGCTAATACACAGTATTGCTAAAATTGATAAATGTAGATGATTGTAGCTCCGATGAACCAGTTGACTAATTGATACGACAAGTAGAATATTAATGATATTTGTCGTATTCTTATCTAATCATCTTCCCTTGTCACACGTTTTATTTCATACCGCAGAGACGTGAAAAGATCCATACCAACATTTGGTCGTGGAAAATAGAATTTGAATATTGATGTGATAGAAGTGAATTTCAGTACAAAATTGCAACATTTCACAAATTTCATAGAATCAATTCTCAAATATCTATTACTTCAATTGCAGCAAAACTTCCGTCAAGTCTTGCTCTGGCAACAATTGCTTGATTTTCTTTTCACTGAGTTCTCTCAATTTGTCATTTGTGGCTAAATAGCCGGAGACTTCTTTGATCTTTGCTAACTTTTCATTGAACTTCAATCCCGTAAGAGCATAAACTCCAACCCACGATAACGAGTAAACGTCGCATATCTCGATACTCCGTAAGAAGTTGTCTCTGGAATATGACAAGAGTTGCGCCAATTCTACGATTTTGTCCTTTCTGTCAGTTTTCAGGTTACGATCTTCTTGAAGAAACTGGTAGTAATAGTTTAAGCCTACCTGGTAGAAGATGGGATAAGCATGTGGCTCCTGGAGCAAGATTTCCTTGTAGCAGAAAACTGCCTTGTCGTAGTGGCCCGACCTCGTGTACTCGTGGGCTAACTCGGCCCACGCGACCAAATCTGAAGGTTGAAGATTTAGGTAGAAGTTCAATGTAGAAATATACTCTTCGTTATCAGCATCATTTTCGTTGTTTCTTGTAAAGGTCACCAAACGACGCAGCAACAATGTTTCGTCCATATTCTCCTCTAAAAGCTTGGTGGCGGCCGCCTTATCGCCAATGACCTCTAGATATATAGACTGTAGGAGTTTGATTCTCTGGGACTTTTTGTTAGAACCAAACTGATCCAACAAACGATCTAGAACCGCTTTGGCTTTAATGTCGTGATTAGTCATCCACAGCAAATAGAACTGCAATTCGTATAAAGTAAACAATTCAATCGAGTCCAAGCTGTCACTATGACCAGTGAGAAAAGTCTCTAATTCATCATAGACATCTTTCAATTGATAAGGAGTGAAGTTGGCAAAAGCATTCGAAGACGAAATCACAAGAAGCCTGTTCTTGGCCAATAACACGTCAGACATATCAGCAGAGAGAAATAGGTGAAAAACCTGTAGAAAGAACCTCCTTATTGTTTTAGCTCCTTCTTAACTATGGCAAAAAGATGTTGGTGATATTGGATCACACACGACTCTGGTGATAATTTGAGAAATTCACGTGATCGAAGTAAAAAGTAAATAGAGAGTCTGGTATTCTTCAATTACACCTTCATTGTTCTGTTTTTGTTTGTCGAGAGTTGTCAATTGTATCTAAACATTTAGAAGGCTTAGAAGTATTCAAAAGAAGCCATGTCCGAGGAATTGTCAAGATCAGGTGATCAGCTTCTTGCAACCACGCTGATCTTGTCGCATCAGTATGGGATTCCTTCTATAACTTCAAGCAACAAACCCCAGAAAATTATCAATAATAGTCACAATAGTGAAAACAATAGCCGAAATCAAAATCTTCAAAAGGTTCATGAGCAAGAAGCGGAATACGTGTCTCTTTTCAGTGATCTTTCTACCAAAACTAATCATCTACTATATCTTTCGAAACTTGCAGAATTGCAAAAGGTTTCAGAGCTGGAAATCGATCACAAATACAACGAGATTGTCTCAGAAATGGCCACAATAAGTCCAGACACACTTGAGGAGTTCTTGAGAGATCAGAACTCTTCATTTAAGACCAACACAATATTAAATAGCTATCTCCATAGCTGGCTTCCTATTCTCCATGTGATTCATCTGGCTAATGAAGATATGACTTTCTCGGAGCTAGCCATGCTAGACAACTTGGACGACTTGTTCCTGGTTCGGGAAGATAAGAAGGGCAGACTGGGATTGGTTTTCAGAGTTGTGGACGAGTTCCAAAAGAATGTAGATGCTGATTTAGAATGTGCCACGTTAGAAAATGATTTTAATAAACTTCTTATGGACGAGTTGAAGCCAAAATTATGTCAATTAAGAGTGACAAATCAAAAATTGTTGGATAAGAGCAATTATTTGATTGAAGAAAAAGAGAAACAGCTCGCGAACGATAGTAGAGTGACATCTAGCGAATTGTTGCATGTGCGAGAAGCGTATGTAAGCTTGGTGAAAAAATGGAACTACCTTCTGAAGATGTGTGATTTCTTGCCGTCATTTATTGCCAGTTTGCCTGTGAATTGGTATAATGATAGTAGTTTGTTTGATATTATTAAGGACTGCGAGAAGTTGGCTGAGAAGTTGGACCGATACCAGCTGTTAGTGAATGTTGAGAACGTGTGGAGTTATAGCGATCGTGACTTAATGTTGTTAGAGTTTGAGGAGTTGTAGATATTTACGAGAGTGTCATATATGTGAACATATGAAAGAACATGAAACGATAATGAAATAAAATAGCATTCTTGAACCAGAATAAGAGTTTCAATGTACATGCAATTATAACATAAAAGATCGATAGCACCAACGAATGAAGAATTTTTCAAAATCGTTAAAGACCTGAATTCCGCAATGTTCTTGATTTACACTTTTTGTATCTGATCGTATTATTCTAGTGTACTATATTGCACTATGTTTTGTCTATTTACAAGTAGTGATTCCTTAGATCTGAAAGAGTCTCTTATTCACAATGTCCCAATTAATGCATTCCCACAAATTGGTTAAGTAGTCAGCCTTACCTGAAACTCCGTAGTCAGTGATGTAGGCATGTTCCCAGCAGTTGATGGCCAAGATCGGAAGAGAGTAGTCTCTTTCACCTTCTTTGGCTCTTTCGTTCAACTTGTTCAAGTACTCAAAACTGCCCTCGTCAACGCCACCGTTCAAGTCCAACGACTGGTTCTTGCCGTAGTAGTAAGGTGTACCATCGTTGTTACATCTCACAACCTTCAACGACTTGTCTGGTCTTTCTACAAGGAACACCCAGCCCTGACCAAACGACGAATCAGCCAAAAGGAGCATTTTGTCCCGGAAAGTCTCCACATCGGAGATATTTTCATAAGCGAGTTTTTCCATCAATAAACGTGATGGTCTGGTCTTGCCTGCTTCCTCTTTGTCTGTAAGCTGTTCTACAAAATAGTGGTTATTGTGAGCTTGCGAAGCGTAGTGGAAAATATGTTGTTCGGTCGTCTGCTTGGCTGTGTGGAGCAAGATCTGATACGGAGTTTTGAGCTCATTCTCTGTACCGTTTGTGTGCAAAGTCAAGCTCAAAGTCAAGTACTTTTGGTATTCTGTCCAGACACTGTTGAAGCCTTTGGCAGAGTAGAGTCCTTCAATTCCAGATTGAGAAAATTTTGATTGATTTTTTAAGACGGGAATCTGGTGGATGCCTCGGCGGATAGTGCCAAACGACGTCTGGCCAATCGTAAGGCGAGCTCCCCTGCAAAACATCGACATAATATATAGCTACGTCACGAGAAGTTTGTGGTTCATGTAATTTTTCACTATTTTTTATGAAACTTTTCATACTGCGACATCTGTGCATTGCCTGCATACAAACACTTCTGGCTATGCTATCAATCTGAAGAATGTCGCCTACCTTAGCTAATACACGCTGTTTGTTGATGTTAACGTTATATACTGATTATTTACATACCCATATGCTCTAGACTAGTCTTAATACCTCTATTTTAATATACTGGAGCCATCAGCACTTTTTAATAAACTTTTCACAGATTCGGGGTTCTGGTTCGTTTCTCGTACAGTTCTGATAACAGGAATATTCTGCGACACCCAATTAGTGTCCCGTAAGAGCTTCTTGGGATCGTTTGTGTTGCTAGTGTTTTTAGAAGTCGTGCTCTTCTTCAAGAGATCGTCATAAGGATACTCCTGCTCCTTGTGCTCTCGCAAGAGAAGATTCGTCTCAAAATCTATGAATATTCTCGTGTCTCTGACCCTGAAAATTACGTTGTCGATTCGAAGGAAAAACCGACACAACAACAAGAGGCATCCAGGCATCACCCGAATTTTTGTCAGAAGCATCAGGATTCCGTTATCACCAAGTTCGTCCTCAAAAAGTATAGATTCGTCGAAAAAGAGAATGGGATCAGGCTGAAGTAGTTTTTTCACAGGAATCTCTTCTGTGGTTTCGTACAATGTCAAGTTTGTCTCTGTGCCTTTGTAGTTGGGCGAGTATGTCCAGTCGTATGGCTTTAGCGTATCCAAGTTGTCTGTGAACGTTTTTAGATCTCTCGTAGAGTTTTCCTTAAGAGCCTTTTCAGACTTTTCCGACAGCAGAGACTGTTTTGAACGTCGCGAGTTGAGCCACTCTTGGTGATAACTCACTTTCAACTTGCAGTCGTCTTCCAACGAGTCAAGGGCATCTAGGGCATTAAACTCAATTGCCTCTCCTGTGGTGTCGTTTACAATTTTCACGACGTTATTGCCAAAAATCATTTCCGGTAATGGGAAGTCGTAGCGATTTTCGTTCAAATAGTCCAATTCTGGCGAATTCAAAATTGGTCTCTTTTGAGTAAAAATGCTCCAATTGTTGACTGTTATCGACGGCCTATCCTCAAATGGATATGATGCTGCTGGAGACGGTATTATCACCTGGCCACAGTGTTCACATTGTGGGTTATTGCACTGGCCTTGGTGTGAGTTTGCCGGAACCGAGACTTTCGCAGCAACTGAAGCAGATACAGAAGTAGACACAGACCCGAGACATCTGGAGCTCATAGGTGCAGAAACAAGTCCTGGCGTTTCTACATCTGCATTATTTGATATTCTAGCAAATGATACTGAATTCGAGGGAATGGATGATGTTGACGAAAAAGACGATTTGGACTCTAACGATGACTTCGACGACACTGAAGATGACAACCCGGCAGCTATCGACTGCTGTACCCCGGAAGGCAACCGGCCCTTGGTATGGAGGTTGACCATTTCTCTGGCGGCATTAACATGGACAGCCTGGATTCCTTGCCCGCCCAGTCTGACATTAACTGGTTTTGCGAAGACCGTAGACGTAGAAGCAGACATTGGCGAAGAAGCAGAAGAACCAGACAAAACATTAGACGCACTATCCAACGGACTGGACGTGTCATACAGCGTTTGGAAGTCGTTGTGGGTATTTTGTGTCGGATGGGACATTGTAATGGCCGTGAAAAGTGTTACTATTCAAAGATGTACGGTTTGTAGAATAGTCTCCGAATAATGGAGAAGGAAAGTTATACGCTTAATATGGAAACTGCACGACATTTGTTGCGATCGTATATAATGTCGTTCGAGTTAGTACATACCTGATTACAGAGGCTTTATCGTTTCGAAGGCAGAGTAAGATAGAAAATGTATGGAGAGTTGAAATAGGCAGGCTTCTTATTATAACATTCTCACATATTAATAAACTATACAAAGCATTTCATCTCATGCTTCTTTTCGTCATATTTTGGGAATTTAAGTATCAACTATTTATTAGGTGTTTTACTTTTCGCAGCCATTCTTATTTTATATGCATCTCATTGATTCTTTTATTAATCTTATTCTAACATCTAATCTTCTCGTAATCTTGTTTTCTAGTTCAGACCGGATTCAGAGTCGTCCAAGTCTTTTACGTCCTGACGCAACCCTTCTCTGACGGCCAACACACTATCAACGATCACGGCATCAACACCTGCCTTCATTTGGATCTTGGCCAAATTTGGATCGTTATTCTGCGTTCCGTACGTAACACACACCAAACCACTTGACTTTACCACTTGGGTCAATCTGGGAGTTTTGACCAATGCTGCGGCTGCGGAAACAATACCCAAAAGATTCCATTTTTTTGAGAATCTAATGGCATTCTGGAGAGAAGAAGCTCTGATGTCTGCCATGGGCGCAGTGCCACCTTCTGTCAAGAACAAGATTGGAATAGTGGGCTGCTTCAACGACATGAAAACACAGATGTCTGGGTGGAACGACGAAAACAAGATGTCTCTGCCATTAAGATTCTCGTCATAGATCACCTTCAAGATCGAGTCACAGTAGTGGTTCATATCCAAGGCAATTTCGCCCATCAGCTCCTGTTCAGCTTCGTCCAACATTGGGTACTTCAACTCTATATTGAATCCAGCACTCTTGGGTACTTTCTTGAACAACTCCTTCAAAGTAACGAAATTAGACGCAACTGATAAACCACGGGCGTTGCCTTTGAAACCTTTGTCTTTCCAAGTCTTCGTCAACTTCATTCTACGGTGGAGATGGTTGTTGTCGTCGTTGTCCTTGATGTCATCCTTCGCCCTTTCGTTGTCTGGAACCAATGGAGTCGTAGGAGTAATCTGAAATCCTAAATTTGACAACTGGTGTGACGATTTGGCTCTGGGTCTAGTAGCTTTAGAGACAGTTGCGTCGTCCATTGCAAAGTCCTTCTTTACACCCTTCTGTTCATCATGTTGATGGTATTCACTGAGTCCCAAGAATTGTTCTGCTGTAAGAGAATGCATGGGAATATCTACACCAGATTCAGCTACCAAGAAGTCGTGATAGACAACAGGTACGTAGTCTTTGGTCAATTGCACATCGAACTCGACGTAGGCCGCTCCCAAAGAAGCAGCTGCTACAAATGACTCCACAGTGTTTTCACCCAATTGCAACGACTTTCTTCCAGATTCATTTTTACCCAAACCTCTGTGGCCAATGACTCTGGTGGAAACAAGCTGCTTCCAGTAGGTGTCGGAACGACCAATCGACATGTGTTTGTGGGAAAATGACTTGACGCAGAGATACTCGAATCGCACCTGTCCCAACACATCAAGAGTGCTCAGCTCAAGAATAGGAACACCGATGCTATTATTGAGAGAACGCAAGTTGGGTCCTACCTTGGTGTAAGCATCCTTCAACAAGGCTACACCTCTACCCAAGGTTGTACCCTTGCGCGAATCAGTGATCTGGTACGTTGGAATCAAGTCAAACAGAATAAGCACAGAATCCGGTGTCAAGCCTCTATTCAACGTGAACAGAATCGGATCCGTTGCGGATCCATGGTGATCTTCCAAAGGAAGGTCTACAATGACAGGTGGCTCTACAGATTTGTTGGTCAATCTACTTTTACAGGTGATCTGCAACGATAAGGCTGTGTCTAACTCAGTAGAAAAACTCTTCGCAAGTGGGATCTGGTTAAGTTCGACTGGTGCAGCGTTGTCTCTCAAGTCAGTAGTTCCAAGAGTAATGAGGATAACCAGCTCATCAGGATCCAAAAATTTGTGACCGAACGACTTGATTGATTTGACTTTCTTGAACCGTTTGGAAGGAGACTTGGAACGTCCAGTTCCTCCACCAATAGATGAACTCGACTTGTTTCTCAACAGCTTATACACTTCTGTCATGACTATCTTAGAACCAGAAGTTTCGGGCAATCTGTCTATGGACAGAGTGGAAACGATATCTGAACTAGCGCTGGCATTTTTAACGACAGGAGAAGCTGCCAATGACGCCGTTCTAGCCATGTTGTTTTCCGGATGGTACATGTCATACAACAATAACTTGTCCTCAGCCGGTTTGAGCATATCAGCAACTGGCAAATGCCCTCTGAGACAAGCGTGTTCCATTGGAAGCCAGCCTGAGTCGTCGACAATGTCGTACTGGCAATTGTGGTCTAAAAGCGCTTGAACAACTTCAGTAAAGCCGTCACAAGCAGCTATAAAGATCGGCGTCCAACCATAGACAGATTCCCCCAACTCGGTATCGGCACCATTAGCAAGTAAGTATTTGACCAAACTTATAAGATTCAACCTAGCAGCAATATAAAGCGAAGTTTCGTTGTGGTGATCTATATCAGTGTAATTGATATCGATTTTACCCTGGCTGATTAACAGAGACAAAATCTGCGGCGAGTTTAGACGTACAGCTAGAAGAATCAAATCCGGACATGACAATTTGTTAGCAGAATTGTACATGATCAAGTTCTCAGTAGTTTTGGGATGTTTGCCCATGATAGACAAATGAAGAGGAGTCAAGCCTTCTTGGTCCCCCCAGATGCTGACATCATCTATCGATACAGAAGTATCGATCAAGCCCCAGTTAGCCAAGTATCCCAAAAGCACGTTGGTGGCCGTCTTGAGCCCATACTGTGCAGAGTAATGGAGCGCAGTACGGTTGTAGTTATCCTTTGCATTCAAAAGAGGTTTAATGAGAATGGCATTAGTAGCATCTAAACGCTTAAGAATGTAGCACAAGCCCGATACATTTTCAGCGTCATTATCGTTGTCTTCGTTTCCCAACTGCACGAATCTAGAAATGTCCGAAGGCTCACCAGGTGTGAGTTTCTGTTCTTTCAAGGCCTGTTTCTTACCCAACAGAATGATGTGCTGGTGGAAGAAGTTTCTACCCGAGATGTCCAGCTGATCAAAGAGCAAGTTGGGCGACTCTGGGTGCTTCTTTACGTAATTATCAAGATAGTTGAAGATCTCGTCTATACAAGCAGTAGAGTTGGCTCCTGCTGCTTTGTTCAACAACGAAATCAAGAATTTAAGCGTGAAGGTACTGGAAGCAAGTTTCCGGTTCAACAGCTCTGCATCGTCTTTATGGATGAGTTCATAGTAGTTCTCCAAAAAAACTTGGTCAAACGAAGTTCTTCTCTGAGGTACAATTCTGAGAAAATCAAAGTCCCTCGAAGTAATTTCATTGGACTCCTTGACTTGTCCTTCCTCGTTAACTCCTTCCACTCTATCTTCTGCATCTCCTAGCAATTGGAGAATGCTGGAAATGGTTTCTAAGCTCAGAAGCAACTCTAGCTCGTTGGCAAATGGTAAGGCATTGACTCTTGTAGACAAGTACGTTTCTCTATTATGATTGGAAATATCAAAGGCACGTTTGCCAGTGCTCAATTCCTCGGTCTTTGTATCCTCCAACAAAATAGTCAACTTTTTGTCGAGTTTTTTCAAGATCTTGACAAATCCTCGATGGTTAAGTTCTCCGTACCACTTCAAGCTGCGGAAAATCAGTCTCAACTCAAGCAAAATAGAGTAGATTTCTTCTAACTCATCGTTGGACTCCAATTGACCCAGAACCGAGTAATCCTTGTAACCCAACACCTGGACAATTTTTACCAACCGTCTCAGGTATTCATTGAACTTCGTGTCGTAGAAGTCAGACACTCTTTCGATATCTCTGTCTAGCTCAAAGAAAAATTGGGATAACACCTGTCCAATAACATCTGCAGTGTCTGCAGCATTTGATGCGGGAGACTCGAGCAGCTCCACGACACTGTCGATGTCCTTGACAATTTTCTTCAAGTGCTTGTAGTTCATGTAGTAGATGGACCATTCTGGGATCTGGTGGGAGACAAAAGTCTTACCAAACTTCATTTTGTCGGAATGTATTGGCGCTTCTGTCTGTCAGTTGATAAGTTCTAGGAAATCTCCAGACAGTGCAACAGAAAGTGTAGCCTATCTTACTCCGAATCAATAATTGGTTCAATAATTAAATGCTAATCAACGATCCGGAAATATGTCTGTCGGATTGTTAATGCTATTTAAGATTCAGTTTTGTCTGTCAATAAAATCTCAACTGAATCTTCACCACGACTGTCCGTCCGATAGCCAAGTCAGAAGATTGGATCGAACGAGACTTTTTGTCGCTGTAACGTAGCTAGAATAGGAAAACTAGCGCTCTGTCGGCTCTATATAAATTACAACTGTCTGTGATGGACGATGTCTGTCTGGGGGAATATTTTATATTTTGCAATTATTATGGCTGCACGTGTGGCATGCGGGAGTATTAAGTGAAACGAGACAGAC
This sequence comes from Scheffersomyces segobiensis, assembly GCA_030564745.1. Lineage (NCBI taxonomy): Eukaryota > Fungi > Ascomycota > Pichiomycetes > Serinales > Debaryomycetaceae > Scheffersomyces > Scheffersomyces segobiensis. The sequence goes on from JAKTZB010000005.1 coordinate 719,861, forward strand.
ACAAACCAGAATTCCCAAGTAACATAAGTAGTACAATCGAGAGTTTAACTAGCACGCAGCCATTCAGAGCAACTGGCGAGAGTCTTACAACATCGTCCAAATCAACAAGTCCCTTTTTATGGTCTGATATTGGAACAAATCATCAGAAACAGAAAATGACAAACGTCCGACCCTAATGTCTGTTTAAACTTCGAGAATGCAACGGTTGACCCAAAAATAATTCACATTGGCATTCGGCATCGCAGCTTTTGCAGATTACAGCCTTCTGCGGAATCTAATCTGTAGTGTTTTTGTTTAATTCTGCTGACATTTTTCCGGAATTCTCCAAGGTACATAACTTCGCTCTCCTCGAGACTTTCCATTCAAACTCTTGAACTCCTTGCTTCAAGCTTCCGACATTTGCTGAGTTTCTTCTTCATGTATGCGGCCAGGGTGTTCATGGCAGTGATTTGGGCTTATTTGGCACAACATCTTCAAAAATTGCCCCGCCTGAAAATACTTGGACTGCGAAAATCTTTCCTGGCCAAATGAATTAATTATGTAGCGAGCTGTCTCTAGCCGACAAAAACGGATAAAAGAACCACTCGTTGACCCCAGAAGCAGAATGGAGCCAGCGGACCGAGTGAGATTTCATACGACCGGAAAGCCCTTAGCTAAGTACTACGTTTGTGTCTTTGCACGAACCTAGAAGGCATTTAATGTTCTACAGAGTTGAGACATATAGCAAGACAGGTCTATATCTCTCCAGAAAAAGTCACATTCACTGCGGAGCTAATTAGAAATCGTATAGAAACCATGTAGAAATCATATAGGAGCGAGGAAAATCTGTTGCTTCTATTTTGCCAGTATAATTGAAAGTTTTTCCGAAGACATTACAAATAGGCAAGCCAATATGGTCATTCTGAGTCCGTTTGTCCTGTGGACCCTGGTCATCATTTACAAATTATAATTACTTTTGAAGAAGCTGGCTCCCCCGAAATACCCCATGATTGTCACCTCTTTTGTAAATATTTATGTCTTCATGATCTTCTAGCAAGATCACGATATTCGGTATCAGCTCGGCTATAGACGGAAACACTGCTCATCTCAATGAATAGAGAAACCAACGAAATAAAATCAAAACCACAAGGCCATCCACTTTCTGGATCTCCCTTTCTCCCAAGTCCCGCTCTTCTGGCCAAACCTTTAGCTAGCAAGTTCTGCCTCAGACTCCGATATCTCCAGTTCCAAAACAGTCCCTACGACTCCAGAAGCAATTCTATGGCTAGAAAGCTTCAACACGAGCTACACTGAAGTACTGAAAGGCACCAAAAGGCGGGGACACAAATGACCCATGCCGCAAAATGATCCGGTATAGCCACCTGTGCTTAAGTTAGATCCACTCTCTTTCTCTTGTCTTTGGCATCCATTCACGGCCAACGGCCAGAGAACTTTAGTTGCTATAGTTAAGGTGAAACTATTTCTAGGTATGGCTGTATTACATGCAGTACTATATATCTCGCGTTCTCCTGCCGGGTTATTTTCAAAAATCAAACTGGCTGCTGCTAAGTTCAAGCAAACGCGATCTCGCGGTCAGCTGCTGAATCCAGACGCCAACCTACGGTTATCAGATTCCATCCGCCATTGATGGAAATCACTATATAAGCAGCTGGAATCCCACGTCGTACCCATTTGATGATTCTGATTCCTTACTGAACTCATCGAAAACACACGTGTCAGAAGTAGAATAAAGAACGCTGCTCAACACTTGTACCACCCGAAAATACTACATATTAATAGAAAATGACTGAAAGTAAGTACATCATCTCACAAGCACATTTTGGCCGAATCTTCAAATCTGAACAGTATCCGTTCCGACTTCTTTAAGCACCACCAAACGAATACCGGACCATGGTGTGTTGTAAGCCAAAGGAGGTACAACTACGAGTTGGAGAGTTGGTTGTTGCATTTGTTCCCAGCTCCTGAGGTCGGATATTGAAAGCAATACAATTGTGAGTACGGCATTTTCCACAACCGACGTTTTGACTCCGGAACCGGAACTTACGAAAGACTCTACCGTTTCCTTGCCCTTCAGCAGCCATACTAACGATTCTAGTTCAATACAAATTCCACCCTAACAAGAGGGCCACCATCATCACGGCACCCTTCTCCGGGGGCCAGCCTAAGGGAGGAGTCGAATTGGGTCCGGAATACATCTTGAACGCCGGATTTGAGAAACAAGCCCAAGCCCTCGGATGGGAAACTGCTGTGGTTCATCCTTTGGAAAACACCGATTACGAATCCAAGAAGACCGACGATAAGGATTCCTACGGTATCAAGAATACTCGCATTGTATCTGAATGCTGCGAAAAGATTCACACCGCTGTGAAATCGGCCTTGGCTTCCGCCAGCTTGCCTATCACAATTGGAGGGGACCATTCCATCGGAATGGCCACTGTCTCTGCTGCTCTTGAACATAACCCAGAAGCGTGTGTGCTTTGGATCGATGCCCATGCTGACATCAACACTCCAAAGACAACCGATTCCGGAAACTTGCACGGTTGTCCTATTTCGTTTGTGATGGGTATCGACAGAGAATCGTTTCCTGCGGAATTCGACTGGGTTCCCAAGAACTTGAAGCCTAACAAAATTGCCTACATTGGATTACGAGATGTCGACGAAGGAGAAAAGGCTATCTTAAAGAAATACAACATCCCAGCATTCTCCATGTACCACGTGGACAAGTATGGAATCGGAAAAGTGGTTGACATGGCCATTGACGCCGTCAATCCTGGCAGAAAATACCCAATTCACTTGTCGTATGACGTGGATGCCATCGACCCTTCGTTTGTTCCTGCCACAGGTACCAGAGTCGAAGGTGGGTTATCGTTGAGAGAAGGTTTGTTCATTGCAGAAGATGTAGCCCAAACCGGATTGTTGGCTTCCATTGACATTGTGGAAACCAACCCATTATTGGCCGAGACTGAAGAGCATGTCTTGGACACAGTGAGCGCAGCTTGTGCCATCGGTAGATGTGCCTTGGGTCAAACTCTTTTGTAGAAAGCATTTTGGTTTAAAATTACAGGAAAATAGATTAAGTTTGTGACAAGATATTAGCTGATATCGAAGAATGGGATTCAAAAGGTCAATAGTGAAAACTATGCATATGCGATAGTATTAATTCAAATATTATTAACTAATAAATATAAATATAAATGTACTTGCAGATGTGATCGAAAGAGAGAAAAAATTGTTCTAATTTATAGTTAGTGCAAACCCGAGCGACGTATTAACACTAAATATATGTCAATATTCGTGCTTGTAATTGTTGACAGAAATATGAATATCAGAAAGCGTTTCTAAATTATGAATTGATTAGTTCGGTGCCAGGATTAGCAATGCTAGCTTGATTTATGCTGAATTAATAAGATAATAGAATAAAAGCAAGAAAAAATCAAGATAAGATGTGGGGAAGAACAATGGCATAATAAAGGAAATCGTCAGAACCCAGCAAATGTTTCCGTAACAGAAGCTCCCTATCGGCAAAAGAAGCCAGAATCACTCAACTTCCAGGGGCCTGGAGTGTGTGGGATCAAATTGGTGTTTGCACCCAAGCCAAGACCACAGATAAGCCAAAGTCAACCCCCTATGCCTAGGTGCAGGGGGTAATAATAAATAGCTGAGGAAGATGTGGTAATTGCCGGGATCAGGAAAGTGGTATAAATACAAGCGGTGGTCTCAGAAATTCTCAACGCTGTGGGTGCAAATGGGTGCAAAAAGACCATAGACAGAATTACCGATAAGCAACTACTTAACGGATTGCGAATACCTAAAAGTCAGCTTACTGTAACAATGTTGTTTTCAGCCTTGTTTCTTGTGCTCCAGACGGCCATAGCCATGGTTATACATGGAGTGGACACGGAGGTCAGAGCCGTTTGGTTGAATGTGACCCATCCCTATCTTAAACAGAGGTTTCCTTCTGTAGTTACTACGGTAGGATATACTTTTGATAACTACGACGAGCTCGTGGCGCTAGCAGAGCATGCTGCGGTTTCGAGCGAAAAGGAACTCTGGGGCAACTTCTTGGGGGACTATGTCAGCTTCAAATACGGTGGCTACCTCACAACTTCCTTTGATTACAAGCGTGAAGACGTCAAGCTGTATGTCATAGACCTCATGGAAGGTGACGTCTCCTACTTTCCGGGAAACCGGCTAGACGAAGTGTTGGAGACTACCACAATTGAAAACTACAAGATCTTGTACCACAGTATCAATCGCTACGGAAAATGGGTCGGCCAAGCATGGAGGCTGGCCGTTAGAGTGGTTTTTGGCGTATACTAGTACGAAAACGAAAATCGGAGCATCAAGTATGCTTGTTTGAGAATGCAGGAGAATGGCGTGACGACAGTAATTAACATTGGTAATGGGTAAAAGATATAAAAGATATAAAAGTGGTCATTCGTTCAAAGTATGTATAATATAATATAAAGATTTCAACTTCGAAAATATGTAGATTCGATTCTGAATCATTATTGAAACAGCATAAAATGTGGAAAGATAATACCCAATATTTATGGTGAGTATATGAAAAAAGCAGCTACAAGTCCAGGAAAAACACAGAACTATCTTGCAATGCAGATACGACTAACCATCTAGATCATCAATGCTAGATTAATCTGAATACACAGATATTAATTAAACAAAGAAATGTCAAAATGTGCACAATTAAACATTTTGCATTGTAGAACTTGCACATATACAGGGCCATCAAAGTCATGACAGAATCTTCCTGGTTATAATTATCTTGCACCACACCACGTCCGGCCACTCCTGAAATCATTTACCAAACTCACAAATCCACAAATTCGCAATTGTTCAAAAATCACATGTCATCCTTTTGACTTTTTGCAAAGCTACCAGGGCCAGACAGCCTTAACTACTGTTGTCCAACCGCAGCTGTTGAAGGCGTATTTCGGAATTCAGAGTCACATGATACTCAAAAGCTGACGGAAGTTGAACAACCTTCTTCATTATTCTCCAGTGAAGGTTGTAGGTTCCAAAGGTTTCATGAATGAAATGGCATGTATTGCGAATCAAGTCCAGCTTAGTAAAGAAATACTTCTCTAATCCATACCGGTCTTTGGAGAAGCATAAACGTTAACACTCATTATAATATTCTGGATGTTACCTAATACCTAGGAGATAACCTTTGCTAATTGTAATAAATCGTATCCTAATGTACCGGGCCCGCCGATATAAAACAAAAGAACAAAAACCGGTCTTGCTCTTCTTCTCTACACTCTATAGCTGTATCTCAACGGCGTAAATCTTGTGACGATTGGTACCGTAGTGTGTAACATTTACAGACAATACTCCATGGTGCTACCTACAAGTTCGTAGGGCTTCGATGGTGTATGTCCAAAAAGAACAATAAAACAAAATGCACAGTTCATTATTCAAAATCTCTTCAAGAGCACTCGTAAGAGACGTTGAAATGCCGACAAGCCTACAAATATTCTCAAGTATCCGTCTCAATTTTGAGACGAACCAAAATTCTTTTCCAAACCATAATTCATGTGTTACTTGTCCTTCTCATGCTGGTTGTTATCGTCACCACCGTCGTAGTTACGTAAAATTTTACGTACGTATTGATCCTGAAACTCTGTGAATCGATATTTCGTATGTCTCCTAAGCTCAACGTGCATAGCATTTCATTATCAGCTTCTACACTCATACGAGACAATGCCACTAGAGACGCGATGTCAAGAGTAATTCTGCTAGTTTTCTGTAACTTCAAGTTCGTAGACGGATTATTTATGGCAAGCCTGTTGTAGCCATAATTCGGCACTCCCTATTCAAGAATGTCAACATTTTCACCATCATAAACTTCCGTGTACGTTTGGGCCAATGCAGACTGTTTTGCTGCGATGACTGATAGAAAGATTAAGGAGATGCAAAAAATCAGTTCTAATCCGATAAGAAAACGGGGTTATATACAGCTCTAAGCATAGAGTTGTATTTCCACAACATATTGGAACGATTTTTCCTTGACACAAACCTTTTCTTACTACTTCTATAAAACAGAAGTTGAGATAAAATATATGGAGAAGCTTTTGTAGGATGTGTCCCCAATTTGTATGTTCCTGCACAATGTTTACAGTCCGGCAGATACCAGCCCCTTGTATCCCCATACAAAGATGTCACCGTATACATTCCCATTCCTGAAGGCTTTGTTTCAGCTTGTCCCTAGACAATTTCAGTTGACTGATTCGGAGTTCATATAGAGGATAACCTCCCTGCGGTCAGATGCTGTGACGTTTGCCTTTGTGACCATGAGTATAAGTTTGCGGAGTTTTCTGGAATTGAAATTCCATTCCAATATTTTTGGAATTGTAATAACTTTTCCTCGCTAATTGTTCAATTACCTTAGAAGCCCAACCGTCTCGATAAACTTCCTTATTACCTCAATTGATACAATGTCTACCATTATTGCCTCTCACGTGCCCAGTTCCATCTCCACGGACAAGTTGCAAAAGTTCTTCTCGTTCTGTGGAGACATTAAGTCCATCAACCTTCTCGAGAAGATTGAGAAGTTCCTGACCTACGAAGTCAACTTTGAATCTTCCAAGGCAATTGACACGGCCTTGCTTTTAAACGAAGCTGAATTGGAAGGAGTTCAAATTAAAATCGAAGCTGGCTCTGGAAGCTCTTCTTCTGCTAAGACAAAAGATACCGAAAAGCCACCTAGCTATTCGGCAGTACCATCCAAAATTGCTCCACTTGAAAAAGGTGAGCCACCTGCTGGCGACAACAAGATTCAGTCGGATGTCACCAAGACTGGAGATAGCCACTATGATGACATCAACCAGGTAGAAAAGCCTAAATATGCCATCATGGCTCAGTTATTGGCCAATGGCTACACTTTAAGTGACAGTATTATCCTGCGAGCCATTGAAGTTGACAACCAAAAGGGCTATTCGTCCAAGTTCAAGAGCTTCTTGAGCGACTTGGATCTGAAATATATCCAATCTGGAGACCCTAAGTCAGATTTCAACAAGAATGTTGCGGTTGCCCAATCGAAGTTGGCTGACTTACAAACTCTGATCTACAAGTCGAAGTACACTTCTAAATTCAGCCACTACTTTGACAAAGCTGCTAGCCATCCTTACGGAGTCAAGGTCCATGATTTCTACAAGGGTGTTGCTAAAAACGTCCAGGATGTCCACGTTGAAGCCAAGAGATTGAATGCCTTACAAAAGGAACAGCAGGTTTCTCCTGCTTCTTCTGCTACTGACGCAGCTGCCACCACCGGACATACTGCCTCTGCTGCAGAAGAGGCTCCTGTTCTTCCTCCTAGAAAGGAATGATCTTCTACAAACAATCTGAATCTAGTATTCTGCCACCGATTTTTAAGCCGTATTTATATGTGTAACAAATAAATTGAGAATCCTCGAACTAACAATGTAAATCTCGTATCATTGAAGACAAAAATAGCATACTATTTCAGCAAAGAAAAGCAAAGCAGCTTGAAAGGATTTAAATACAAATCCTACCGAACCATCCAATATGCCCAGAGATGGCATTGACTCTCTCTTCCAGTAGAAACTTCGTATTGTCCTAAGGAACCTTATTCCAAAGTAGATATCTAGATGGAACTGAACGAGTTCCTGCACGTTATCAAACGATATAAACTCCAGATTTTATTGTGTTCTGGTTGAGTTCGTTTACATTCTAGTCAACTTCGCAAGAAGCCGTGTCTGATGTGTAATCGAAGTATAAGAAGCCATGGATTTTGATTTTGATCTGAGTTCGTCGTCTTCTGAAGCAGAGGAAGATCTTCTTGCTTTGATTTCTGGACAGAAGGGAGACTCGCAAAACTCTGAAAGTAAGCCAAAGAGTGAACCATCAACACCTGTGAAAGTTAAGAGGGCTTTACGAAGTCAAACACAAGAAGAAAGAGATTTGAAAGACGAATTCGAAATAGAGCTTCCTAGTATTTTCACAACTGATGCCAGAAAAAATGACCATATTATACAACAAGCCAAAGAGTTAGAGAGACAGGCCAAGAAAGAAAAGCAAGAGATGATGAGCCAACTCGAAAAAATAAGAACCGGGAAACAGAATATTGTCAACGAATTGAATGATAACGGGACAAATGGTCTCAAGACGTTCAGTCTAGAAAAAGATGAAGATCTCATAGACAAGATCTACAAGAACAGTCTCATGGCCGTAGATGGAGGATTATCGCAAAGGCATTACTACTTCTTCTCGAATGTATTTCTAATTCATGATCAGGATTTAGATACAAAATTACCTGTGAGAACGAACGCAATCTTTTTCCGGAATCTTCAACAGAGGAATAGAGAAAAGCCTTCAGAATTGTTTTTCAGAAATTATACTGTCCAGCTCGTTAATCACTGCTTACTCAACCTCACAAATACCCACGAATTAAAGTTGTTGAATGAACGACTTGAGAAAGGAATCAAGCCAGACAATGCAGAGATGCCCAAATTAATGACTTATATTGGTCTAATTGGTGGAAATGTAGAAGACGTCACTAACAGTAACATGAAGGTTCCTGTCAAGTTGGACCAATTCAGTAACCATATCGAAATGAACTTGATTCGTCTAAGCATCGTGCTCAACTTGCACATTACTGTGCTGTCGTTTGAGGTTCTGAGACAAATCGTCAATACTTTCATCTTGGCTACTTTTGATTTCAATGCAAATGAACATGCCTACAGTACATTGCTTGGATTTATTCGGTCTATATTTCCGAGAATAACCAGAAAATACACAGACAGTAGGTTAATGAAGTTTTTTGCAATTTATTTCGAATCTCTCATGGGGTTTACTACCTATATTCACCATGAGAAAGATGGACTTGAAAGGAGAACTAGAAAGAGAGATTATGAACTCCAGTTCAATCATCTTAGATTGCTAAATCTTGCCTTTTCTGGGACAAGCGACACGAGAGTCTTACGAATTATAGCAACATTGAACTGTTGTTTCTTGCAATTACAAAATGGTTCGTTGTCTGCAACCAACTTAAGCGAGGTGTGGTATAAAAAGTTTAAAGAAACTGGCCGATTCTGCCCTGATTCAAACGACATAAAAAGACTTCTTCAAGGCTTTAGTGTTCACAATAATGATCTGGATTTGAGAAGTGGAAATTTAACTGTAATTAACTTGATCTACTTAAACCATTATAGAATCCAGTTGCTTCGTTTTGTACTTGTGTCGTCTTATGAAGACAACGAGAACAACGCCCAGCAGGTAGCGGACAAAAATACATTTGAGAAGATCAGAAGACAAAATGTTAATCAATTAAATGTTATTATCTCTTCCATAAACACTCTCCGTGCCAGAGCATACACTGCCATACGACATGTGGGGTCTATGGAAGAAGTTCATTTTGATCGAGAGGAAATCGTCCAGCATATCACCGAAGACTATCTTGCGCTCAACTATTTGCACTCCAAGTTTGACCACTTGCTACGACGCATCCAGGACGATATTTTCTACCATACCCCGACTCCGTGAGGTTTGTATAATGATGTCTTAATGGTCTATATCTAACGAACTTGTGATTTCCATACTACGTTCATAGAAGTATTGTACCTATAGTCCTGTATGTTCGATTCTGATAGATGCAGTCTATCCTTGGAAGCCGTTCCGATACTCTCAACGTGTACCCATACAAGATGAAGTCGAGGGATGAAATAGACAAATCAGGTAGGAATTAAAGAGTTCGCAAGTGGCTTGTTGCAGAGGAAAGATATAAAGTCTTTATTATTAGAAAGGGTTGCTGAATATTTCTTGAATTCTTAAATTTTTCCCATTTTCCATTTTCAGCATCGACTTTCAGATACGTATATTTTCACTTCTTAGTCGTCTGGACCGAATATAATATAAGTCTATAATTCTATTTCATCAAAAACATATTTCAAAATTTTATCTATTTCCATTTCCACACTAAATCATTTTGAACAAGTCAGAATTGCTTCTCTGATTCACAACTTTTATAATCATCAACTTACAAGATGACTATTTCAAAACTCGAAGTGCAGACAAATCCCGTCCACTATACGAACCCAGAGCTCACGGAGCAGGAACAGCTTCCCGGAACTATTGTCAACTTGCCTTTTGGCTACGGGCCCATGCCAGAAAGCTTGACTAATAAGAAGATCTTCTACTTTGACATCGATAACTGCTTGTACCATCGTTCGACTCAGATCCACGAATTGATGCAAGTCAAAATCCACAACTACTTCAAGGATAACCTACAACTCAACGACGAGGATGCACACAAATTGCACATGAACTACTACAAAACCTATGGGTTGGCTATCGAGGGGTTGGTGAGAAACCACCAGGTAGATGCCTTGGACTATAATGCCCAAGTTGACGATTCTTTAGACTTGAAATCTGTATTGTCGTATAATGCCGAATTGCGTGATATGTTGATTGCTATTAAAGCGACTCACCAGTTCGACTACTTCTGGTTGGTAACCAACGCCTACAAGAACCACGCCTTGAGAGTGGTGTCGTATTTGGGGTTGGGTGACTTGTTTGAAGGATTAACCTTCTGCGACTATTCTAAGTTCCCAATTATCTGTAAACCTATGCCCAAATTCTTTCATGGTACCCTCAGCGTCACCAATGTAGACTATAATGATGCTGAGGTAATGAAGAAACAGCACTTCATCGACGACAGCGAGCTCAATGCAAAAGCTGCTCACAAGTTAGGCTTTGGTAATGTGATCCATTACGTAGAAATCAGCCTGGAGTACGACAGACTCAAAGCAAAACCAGATTTTGAAGAATACTATGGAGCTGGCGATAATAGCGACAAATCCAAGATCAGAATCCTCCGCCACATACTTGAATTGCCTTCTGTCTTATAGATCATTGAAGAATAAACACAATATCAGAACAAGTCGTATTATACCTCTTATATTCTTTGTCTTTCTCAATATCTCCTACTATTCGAGGTAATGCCATCTCAGCACATCTTTGACCATCTTGTCTTGATCTAATTTTGTAAAATTGATCAAGGCTTACATCTTCCGTAATCTTCCATAATCTTCTAAATCTCGGGATTTCAAGATGCGCTTTTCGCACCCACAGGTTAATTCGGAATCGGTTTATTTTTCACTTTTCCGTCTAATCGAAAGTTTTCACATTTTTCACTATTCTATTCTTTTCTAATTCATATTGTCTGTATTCTTCAAAATGTCTTTCAAAGGTAAGATCTTGTTTCTCCACGGATACACACAGACGTCGTCCATTTTCTACGCCAAAACCTCGGCGTTAAGAAAGAAACTCGCTAAACTCAATTACAAATGTGTCTATCTCAATGGCCCACTCAAATTGACTCCGGCCGATTTGCCATCTTCAGACGAACTCTCCAAATTCTCCACCGTAAGTACTAGTAACGAAGAAGAAACAAACTACAGAGCCTGGTGGGTCAAACCGCAAAAAGAAAACGATGGCATTCTGTTGGAAGAAGCTTTTGATTCCATTAGAAATTATATCACGAAGGGAGAAATTATCCCTGATGAAGATATGAAGCAGCCTAAAGAAACAGAGCAAGAATCTAAGTTGCCGGTAATTGGTATTGTAGGATTCTCACAAGGAGCAGCATTAGGTGGAATAATAGCCCATAAATTCAAAGAGCTTTTTGACGCACCCTCTCCCAAATTCTTCATCTTGTATTCTGGATTCAAACTTGATACTTCAAAGAAATCAGGAAATAGCCGTTATCAACTGCACTATCCGGATCTGGAAGAATCGATAAGCTTCAAATTTTTGCATGTTTATGGAGAATTGGACACGGTAGTAGATGAAACTAGAGCATTGTCGTTGTATGAAGTTACCAAGACGAAGTCAGATCTCTTAAAACACCCAGGAGGACATTTCGTCCCCAATTCTAAGCTCTTTGTAGAACAAGTTACCAATTGGATTCAAATGGCCGAAAAAGAGGAAGAAGAGGGAAAAGGGCCTCAGGTGAAAGATGAAGATGACATCGACTCTCTCTTGGACATGATGGACAGCATTGGAAAGGCATAGATTCGAATAACATACATTTAATATTTATTACAGTGCTCCCGATAGAAACACACCCAGAGACTTTGGAAATTGTATCAATGCATTTGTCGTGTATATATATATGTTCAATATGTCAATATATTCAATAAAGACAAAACTTTTGATATCAAAATACACCAATATTAACTCTATCTACTGGCATATATTTTATACATATCTCACGATTTCACAACTCATCGTGCTCAACGTTCTTTTTTGACTTCTTTCCTGTTCTATACTTGGAGTAGTACTTTTGTTCCTTCTTCGACAAAGGTCCTTCGGCTGGTGTGGCTCCGCTGACAGCAACTACCCATTCAGAGATCTTTTTCTTATCGTTCAACTTCCCATCATTTTTGTAGTGCACAAGTTCACCTTTTTCTTTATTGTAATAAAACAAAGCAGGAAGTGTTATAGATCCATCTCCATCTTTTGGTAAGGCGAATTCTTTCCCACCTACAACTACAGTATCACCTTTCAAAGACTTGGAGGATACCATTCCAAATCTCACACTATTGAGGAAGTCAATAGCGAGCGACTTCAACATGGGACTAACCAGTTGAGACTTGGTAAGTAAAATTATGCGAGAAAAGGTATCATCAGCTGCTGTCCACAGATTAAAAGTTTCACTACCAAAACCAGGAATTTTCTTGACATAGTTCTTAAGTCTGGAATTGACAAAGTTTACCATAGCCTTTAGCGATCTTTCGCCACTGTAGACTTCACTTGCGTGTTTTTCGCTTTTACGATACTCCTTGCCTTCCACATACTTGGGAGGTCTGAAGACCATCACCGTAGGGAAGCCAGAGATTTTGTACTGAGCACAGAGAGGCTTATTGTAGTCTTTGTCACAGTTAACAGCAGCAACATTCACAGCATACTGGCCATCCTGATGCAAGTACTTGCCCAATTTCTTGAAAGTTGGCTTTAATTGCTTACAGTAGCCACACCATGGTGCGTAGAACTTGACTATGGAGGTGTAGTTTGTTTTCTGGACTACTTTGTCAAAATTGGAAGGTGTTAATTCGTAGATGTTTGGGTCTGATGCATATTCGTCTCCTTCAGCCCGAGCTGAAACTGAGAGAGCTATCAGCAAGAATTGAATAACATGTTTGAGCAACATTTTGTTTCAAAGACTAAATAGTGAAGAGAAGTTGGAATGTAGTTGTTCCGGAGAAAGAAGTGATACGTAATTTTTATGGAATCGAAATTTTTACAACCGAGTCGCATTAGATCAAATAGATTAAAATGAGAATACTGGACAAAAAAAAGTCTAATAAAAAGATGTTAAGATGAATTCTCAGTACGGGCTGGAATTACGGATAAAGAAGATAAGCAGAATACAATTAAATATGTAAACTACATATGATTTAATTCAATTGAATTTATAGTAAATAGAGTAGAATCACAGAATCAAATGCACAATAATCAGTTGGACAAAATTCTCTAGAATGAGGGTTCAAGAATTGAACATATAGCATAAGAAGATCAGAATAGATAGAAATAGAGACAAAGAGATCATACAAAGATTCTAAATGTCCTTCAAATTGCAAATCGACATTATTCTTGTTACACAATTACAACCTAAAACCAAAACATCAATCAAACATCTAACGTATACTAATTTACATATCTAGATATAGACACCAACAAAGTTGGAAACGCAGATGCTTCCATAACCAATCGAGAGAGAGGCAATGGCAGCATAGACGACGTAGGCTAAAGGTGACTTTTTCTTTCTGTCACCAATCAATGCCAACGATAACGAGAAAAACGCTAGAATGTTAGTATCTGCCATTGGGGGTATGGAGAAGGGATTTTCTGATGGTTTAGTCTTATTATGATCACATCAGAAACATTAGAGTACTTCCAAAATCTTCAATAGTTCAATGAGTAGGGTGGCTACGATTAACTATTAACGAGCAACATTTTCAAATTCTTCATTGATGACTGTACCTTTACCATTGACGGAAACACGGGAATTGTACTCATTCAAATACATAAACGTCTGCTAATGCAAGAATTCATAAACAATTTTAATCTCTGAATGTTCCTGAAGCCGCTAAGTTAAAATGAAAACCACTTCACTAGCTTCAGCCTGAAACAGTTGATCTTCAATACTTATTCAATATTCTGGACAATGACTTCAACGCTAAAAGTCAATTTTCACTGTCGTCAATTCTGATGTTTCTACTAACCAAACACTTTTTTCATATCTCCTTAATTCACCCTTCTCTTTCAAGACTTCCAATTTGAATCCCGTTCGATCCTTTAATCATTCTTCACTTACCAATAATGAGCAACAACAACGTCAACAAAGCGGAGGCACGCGTCACGGCACTACCCTCAACGGGAGTAGACTCGAGGCTATATATACGCGTGTATTCAGAATATGATTCACCGTAGCTCATTTTGGGATGCTGGCAATTCACCAAGAAGAATGTGAATTAGAGATATATCTGTTACCTGCTGGACGATTTTAATAGTTGAACAATCACGTGATCGGAAATTATCTGTGAATTCCGATATACCGGGCATGTCTAACTGTCAACTATCAGGTTGTTAGATAGCATAGATATAAAGAGCTGGATATATGTGATGTATTTATACACTTAAATCAACTGTATATTGATAGAATTGTTTTAATATTTTAAGCACATATCTAACAATTCGTGTCTAACTATTGGCTTAGAGATGAGCAAAAAAGTATGCCTGGTCAAGAAGGGTCTTTTCCTTAGCGTACTTGATTCTAGGATTTGTAAGGTCTCCTCTAACTGCATAACCGTGGTCAGCACCAGCGTAAATATCCAACTGCCAGTGCAAATCCTTCTTTTGAGACAAAATCTTGACAGTAGCATCTCTTAATTCTTCAGTGAATGCAGCGTCCTTTTCACCAGTAGCTATCAAAAGAGGTTTCGAGACCTTTTCGATGCTGTCTGGAGTGAGCAACGAAGGATGAGCCACGGCAACAGCTGCAAAAAAGCCGCCTTCGGCCAATTCGTCAATTGCAAATTTGGCACCGAAACAATGGCCAACCCCGAAAAGCTTACTAGGGCTTCTTTCAGCTTTCAACTTAGTCAAGAATTTAGTTACCAATGGAGTTGTGACGTGAGGACCATGGTCTGAGAACCACTTGTTTCTGTCCGTAGTATTGACATCAACAACAGCATCTCCGAAGAAAATGTCTGGAATAACCACTTGGTTTTTGGTCAATTGGGCTAATTGATCTGCAATCAAAAGGTTGTTAATGAACTTATAGCCAAATATATCAGAGAGAATGACAATAATCTTGTCATTTCCAAATTCAGTACCAGTTACATAGGAGTTCAAGCCTCCCACTTCAGCGTACGAACCCTTGGATTCACCCTCGTGGTATACACCCTTAAAACAGCAATCTGAAAGCGACATTGTTGAAACAGAGTACAGTAGAAATTCCGGACTTCAAATTGCAAAATGAAAAATGTGAAAAATTACACACCAAATTTCAAAATTGGAGAAGAAAATTAACAGAAGTCAGGAAAATTGGATCAATCTACTGGATAAGGCGAATATATATACTGTTCATTAGGAAATTGTACAAAGAGGCTTAATTTAGTATAGATCCCAATATTTGAAGTCCAGATGGTCGAGTATATTATCTCGGTGTTAACTCGGAGGTAATTCTTATTCGGGCCGGTGCAAATATTGATTTTGATAAATTAGAGCCTTTTAGACTTGGACTTCTTTATTGATCAGCAAATTATGTCCGAAAGTGGCTGGAACACCATCGACTCTGATGCCGTAAGTATGAAACAAGACGGTAATGTGGCCATGATTAAAAATTGGGATATCCAGAGAGTTCTGTAGGTTTGTCGAAGAATGATAAATTCAAAAACCTAAGAACGAAAGAATTGTCACCTAAATTCTGATCATTGTTGCATATCTCCTTCAATATAAAACTCAGCAACGTTTCTCCTCTATGTTTCATCTACTAACAACAGCTTTCAGGGGGTTTTCTCTGAACTAGTTGATAAGCTCGGTGTCAAAGATGTTGAAATCAACGAACTCTACTCCATAGACTCTGATTCACTATCACAATTAGATCCGGTCTACGGAGTCATATTTTTATTCAAGTATGGAAAAATTGATAGAGAATACGCCAGCAATGGCAACCGCCCGTTAGATGGTGAATATGATGTAGATTACGATGACAAAGGAATCTTTTTCGCTAACCAGACGATACAGAATGCCTGTGCAACTCAGGCAGTCTTGAATATTTTGCTAAACAAAGATGAAGTAGTTCAGCTTGGAGACGAGTTGAGCAACTTCAAGTCATTCGTCACTGGTTTTGACAGCGAAATGATAGGAGAAACCATTTCCAATAGTGAAGTAATCCGTAAAGTTCATAACTCGTTTTCCTCTCCGTCATTCATGGATGAAGATAAGCCGGAACCACCTCTGGATTACGAAGGGAAGGATGATGGTTTGTTCCACTTCATTGGATACATTCGCTCAAACGGATATATCTATGAATTGGATGGACTCAAAAACTACCCTATTAGACATGAAGAATGTTCTTCTCAAAAAGAGTTTTATGAAAAATTGCCGGAAGTTGTATTCAAGAGAATTTCCTTGTATGGACACGAATTGCGCTTTTCTTTACTCGCTGTCACCAATAACAAATTGCAACAAGCCACAAGAGACAGTGATGGTGAAGCCATCCATTCTCAGTTGATGAAGAGAGAAACCTGGACCAACGAGAACGAGTTGAGAAGACACGACTATTTGGGATTCTTGGTTGCTCTTTTGTCAAATATCAGTAAGGAAAAGAACGATGAAGAGTGGAAGAAATTGCTAGAAAAGGCCAGAGCAAAGAGTAGTAAGAGATTGGTGCAACGAATTGCAGAACAGCAGTACAGAAAGAACTAACATCGCTTACAGTAAAGAAATTGAAAAAAAGGTCCTCATTATTTAATTACCATGAAATATTGTAAGCATTTACAGTCGTTAATATAATTTAAGAATTCATTATTTGCTATATAAACATATAGAATACCATTGTCATTGCAAAACACTTTAAGGGAAGTAGAATTGAATTAGTGAATATATTCATTCGATTATTCTCCTCCTCCAAACGATAAGAAGCCTCCTCCAGGTCCACGGCTGTGTCTCGAAAAATAGTCGAAATCTATACTCACAGCATTTCCTAGTAATATGGCTCTTTGGTCAAGAGTCAAGGGCCCTGCCACAGTTGGATACAACCCGCCCATTCCAGCAAATGAAGCGGGATCCATTCGCACGATATAAACGCCGGTATCAGTGAAAAGTTCTCTGCCTAACCCTACCCAATTACGATCCACTGAGGCTATGACATCACCGTTTTGGTTTTTTACAGGGAAATCAAAAGAGAGAAATGGAGCATCAATGGCTCCAAACTGATCGAAATCGTCAGTCTGTTCGTCTTCTAGCTTAAATAAGTTGTATCTTCTTCTCCACAAATGCCACGACTGGATAGACTCACCAATTTTCTCAAAAATGAGACTGTTATCAGTGTCGTATCCCGGAAGAAAACACTTAATGTGAGAATTAATGAATGAGAAAGGTCTCTTGATCGTCAATAGCAAATCGCCATGGTTGTTAAATACGTCAATATCAAAAGGCCGGTGCAACCTGAAGAATTGTCTACCTATTACTTTCGATATACCCAAATCTTTTTCTTGCATATACCCTATCTGTTCTCCCATGGAGTTCATGATATTGTATCGATTGGCCTGTTCAAAGCCTAAAAGTACGTTAGCTATCTCAATCTTTCTCTCGATAACCAAAGTAGGCTCTTTCAAAATATCATAGATGCCATCTTCAGGTGTAATCAACCCATTCTTGTTGGGTGGAATGTTGAATATAGTATGGAACAGAGAAGGCTCATTTCTGTACTCTCCAGCATCCAGCAGAGGATTCGTTTGGTAATAAAAGTCATTAACATTCTTTCCTTGTAGCTGTTGCTGTTGTTTGAATCTTTTGACTTCTTCAGGCGAGATCTCTTGGGTGATTCTTGTCTTTCTAGGAAATTTCAAAAGTGAAGAAGTTACCATACATCTTGTCGATATCAAAGTAGAAAAAGATGCCGGCCCTCTCATACGGACTCCTCGTAAACTGGTACGACATAACAGCATCTTTAAGTTGGAATTGTGTCAATTGAACAAGAATTGTATGAAAGGAATTGGATATAGAATTGCAAAATGGCCACCGCTTTCTCATAGGTATTCTACATAACCCGTTATTATATGCAGTATATATTATTCAATGGATTAGGATATTGTATGGAATGATAGATGCTGACAACACCAATGACGATATGTCATTATACCCAAACATATATATAATATGAACTATTCAGATGTATTGTAGGCCGGTTAATGGTTACAATCTTGATATTTCAGTTTACGTTGGAGATGTTCACGTGACCTAATTATATGCCATACTGCAATATCTGTAGATTCTGGGGTAAATGAAAGAAGATAAATTTTGAGGCAAATGCAATAGACGCCATATATGAAGTTTATATGTCGTTTACTAAGAGATTGTTTCTCTTTTTGAGTCTGTTAAAGCTGTTGAGTGCAAGTTTTATTACGATAAAGTTTATTGGTCAAATTCACGTGACATGTTGTCTGCACTCCCTCTCCCAATTATGCAACATTATCAAATGTTTTGATATTGTACATATTCAAATGGTAGCACCGTCTTTATTATTATTCAGATCGTAAATATGGCTAGCAAATTGAATATGTTGAACAACCTCAAGAAACGGGCAGAGATCCGGGCAGAGATACGGTCTAATATAAAGCCTGCCGACAACTTGGAAGAAGGAGAAGCTTCCAATTCTGAAAACCACAGCAAAAATGATGAATTAGATCTTGATGAAAGTGCCAGTTTATCTCAACTAGCTCATGATGGTACGGAAGAAGACCTAAACAACAAAATAAAGCGAGAGCAGATTGAACAGCAGTTGCTAGGGGTGCACACAGACGAAGAGGGCCATGGAAGTGGTTCTGAGCTAGAAATTTACTCTGATGCCGGTGATGATGAATTCATCCCTGAAGTAAATGGATCACGAGACGGACGGCATGACGCACACGATGAACGAGATGTTCAGCACGAATTGACTGTTCAACAGATGTGTCAGGTTGAAGAATTTAGTCAGGCTGTAGATAGACAAGTTCATACTATAGATCCTGATCTTATGCCCGGGTCTCATTCCAAAAAGAGAAGTTTGGATATTGCCTTAGCAGGAACTGATAGTCGATTGGTTGATTCTGTGAACCCATCCAACAATTCCGCTGCTGCTATAGATGCCGTTGCTTCAGCTGAAGCTGGAGAGGTACGTATAGGCGCTACCATGTCGCATGAAGGCAAGGTCAAGCGAAGACAGACTAGTGCTGTTCGGGACGACGAAAAAGTTTGTCCTTATTGTAAGCAGGTATTTGACTCGGTAGTGGATTGTAGAAACCATCGTCGTACCCATCCCAAGCCAAAGGTGTATAAATGTGGATTATGTGACAAAACGTTTAGTCAGATTCCCAATTTGAGTTATCATCGAACGATAGTACATAAGGACTTGAGGGTCGTCAATGGGATCGATACCAGCAGTGTAAATACGGCAACTACTGCTAGTAGCTCTACCACTAGTAGCTCTACCGCTACCAACCTTGCTGCTGTAGCTAGTTCTGCAGTGGCGGCCAGTGTACCTCTTTTAGATCTTCAAAATGTGCGAGTTTTCCATTGTGACGAAGTTGATTGCACTTTTACGTATTTGACGTACCAGGCCCTATTGGCACATAAAGAAAACGATCATAGTGGAGTGAATGTCAAACGGCCATATCGTGTTTCAAAAGCTACCAAGAAACATGCGTGTACTTTTGACGGATGTAACAAGGTTTTTGCTAAATTTTCTGATTTAACCAGACACTCACGAGTACATTCAGGTGAGAGACCATTTGAGTGTACTCATTGTGGGGCGACCTTCAATCAGAAGTACCGGTTAACCACGCATTTACGTTCACATACTGGCGAGAAGCCGTTCTCGTGTAAGTACTGTGGAAAGACATTTGCTCGAGGTGATGCTGTACAATCGCATATCTTTGCTATACATAGAGCCAAGGGCTCGGCCTTTTAGATATATATAAAATGACTTGAGAGAAGTGAGTAAATTAAAACTATTTCTATCACCAGTCGTTAACCACTGAATTCGAACTTCTGTCGGACTACAACAAGCTACTGCTCAGTATTTTAAGTAGTTTTTTCCAGTTTTAGTCAGTGAAAACGAATTAGGTCCACGAATTCGTTGAAGGAAGTGTCCAATTAGTTGCAGCCGTTCCACCTGAAACTCACGTTCTCAATAGCAAATCCTAAATAGTCGGCTCCGGAACTACTTTAAGTTCCTCCTATTTTTCTGGACATAGCAGGATTTCATATGATCACAAAACCACAAAAGCGTCGACTTGACTCAAAGTCATATGAACCTTCCATCCAGCCTCGGCACAACGGAAAACGGATGCGAATCTGGGGAACAATATTCAATCAATTTTTCAAAATTTTTCAGCGTATTGCAACATTTTTGATTTTTTTAAGTTCTTTAATGAATTTAAGGTAGTATAGCAATAAGTCAGATGTGTGATGTTTATATTTCAATATAGATTTAACTTTTAGGAGATTAATCTCAAAATTTTACCATAATTGAAAGTGGTAGTATCTTAATATTTTACATTTCTAATACTTGATTCATGTGAAGTACTTTTTAATAAATAGGTATATACAGAGATTAGTCTAACTTCTTGTTACTGCTGAAGCCAATAGATGCCTCTCCATTCAATACTCTCTTCATGAATTCATAGACGGTGAAAGTCACGGCTTGACCTGGCGCCACTCTCATGATTCTAGGTGTGATACCCTTGTACAAAGCAGCAGTACCCTCTTCCTTAACCAATTGTCTACCAATCTTGACAATTCTGACCATACCAGACTCGTTAGAGGCAAAAGTGGTCTTTTGCAATCTGGTCTTAATAGTGTCCAAAGGAGCATTCGACAAGGGACCAAGAGCACCGGAAACCAATCCGATCAACGAGGTTTCCCAAGAAGGCAACACTTCCTTTCCGTGGTATTCTTGCAAGTATTCCTTCAACTTGGAGTAGACAGTGAAGTTGACACCTTGGTTGGTGGCTTGTCTAGCAGCAGTCAAGGAAACACCTCTGTAGAGGGTGCTGAAGCCTTCTTCCTTACAAATGAGGTAAGCGGCATGAGGAGCGTTTCTGTACTTTGGCACATCCAAAGGATCAGCCATAGAATGGTGTTGGGCTTGCAATCTGATCTTGACCACTTCCATAGGATTAACAATCATCACTGCTTCGGTGATACCAGCACCGACACCCGCAACGAAAGTCTGGCCGGTAGTGATAGATCCATCTGGAGCATACAACAAGCTTCTGTAGAACTCGTAAGACTGGAATCTGATACCCATTTTAGGCACAATACCGATGACAACGGCTCCCAATCCCTTGTAGAGTGAGAAAAACCCTTCCTTTCTGGCGATGTTGACACCGGTAGCAACAAATCCAGGAGGTTTCTTACCGGACTTTCTATACAACTGCATTCTTACCTTGATGGTGTCCAATGGGTGACAGCAGAGAGCTTCGAAAAGACCAGCAGTACCTCCAGCAACCAAATCGGTAAGGCCTCTGCCTTTCTTGGGCTTGGGCTTGGGCTTTGTTGTAGCAACAGCAGCAGTGGACATTCTATAATATGCAAATATAAGAAATAGAGAAGTGAAAAAGTGAAAAGATCAGAATGAGCTCAGAATTTTTTCAGCGTGAATAGATGACTCTGAGTCGTTGGCCAGAGATGCAATAATGATAATACTAGGCTCGACAAATAACCAGGTAGGCAAGAGAGCGATAAAGAAGAAGAAGAGAAAGAAAAAGCACAGACTGGAAAACACGAATAGCTCCGGATTTCTACTTCTTTTTATACCCTGGCACAATCCGGGGTATACCATCTAGAGACACCCTGCCAAACCGGAACTGAAAAACCGTTCCTCCATACTTTGTGGGGGAAACGAGAAATGGCAAGAAAATGATGTTTCCATTTCTCCGGGGAGCCCAACTGTGAGTGCCTATAGCCGTGGTCAGAAAGATTGCATATGACCTGGAACCGTGGTGCCGTGTGCAGGAGTTTCAATCAGCTGATATGGACAGAAGGAACAGCTGGTCCGAGCGTTCGGACTCCGAACGACGGGCTCCATGTCTCGATATTCAACATTCTGGAAGATTCACTTGAGTTTGGTTTCGTCCACTTTGTCTGGTTCTCTTGATCTTGAATCGAAGGTGTTGATCTGTGCACTTGGGCTTTGGCCCTGTGGGCACTGACCAAAGTCCGGGGTGCATATTGTATACATACGAGCGAATGAGCCCATATCTGTAGAATAACCCAATTCATCCATTGCCGGATGCCAAAGCTGATTGGCCGGATAGTTTCTTGGGCTGCCCAACCTTCGGAGTTTTCTCGCACCGAGGACGAACGGCCCAATCTAATTGGAATAGAAAAGTAATCGCAATTTGAACCAGGGAGAATGCTTCGTCTACTGGGCTATTTCTAGATTGCTTTGTAGCAGTTTCACAAATTTAGAACTAGTGAATAATCATGGTCAGTTATTCAGTAGGGACAATACTTTAGTGATATCACTCGTATTGTACTGTTCTGGCTCGGATGTATTTTCCCTTATATAATTATCATCCGCCGGAGGAAATCAGCAGCTGGCTTGAGTCATGTGCTGTACTTTTTACTGGTGATTCAACTAGAAGTACACGACCTTGCTGAAGAGATCACTAAGTGGATTCTCGAGATCTGCTTTTAACATTTTGCGTTTGTGTAATGCCAGCATTTGTATTACATCATAATACTCTTACTGGCCCGGGGGATGTCGGTATTGGCTCAATATTGTTCATTTCATTTTGTCATTAGAGTCTTCTTGTGTGTGGAGACTACGGAGTTTGGTTGGGTCAATTATATTCGAAGAGATTAATTACCATTCTTCTGACATGAATTGGAAATTCTCGAACTGTTCCAAATTATGCTGCGAATTTTTTTGAATGAACATTATCTTAATTACCTGTTCGTTACAACAAAGAATATATATGATAATAACAATCAGAGAAGCTAAGTACAATTTACTAGGTCTTATTAAAATGGAGGAGATATACCCATGACACTTCAGTTACTGATTGCTCTTGAAATATTTCATACCACCAGATTTCGTTTCTTCAGCCGAAGAACGCCTCTGGCCAAGATAGAGCTGTAAGACCCATTCCCTATTCCTACGATAATAGAAGAAAAGCTACACTGTACATAGTTTCCCGTGGTCGTTTCACTACTATTTGATGGTATATAAAACCAATCGAAAGCCCATTTTGCGTCTCAGCTCTTCCGATTTAATTTTTTGTGTAGCTGCAACTCTAAACTATAACGACGTCAATTGGCAAATATTCGCCTGGATCAACTTATGGGGAACAATTCTTAAAACAGCATACCGAGGTGGTTGCGTGACTAGCAGAGGATAAGTCTAGAGACACGATCCACTTTTTTGGCGCGAGGCCTAAGTGTAGAGACTGAAACACCTTGACATCTAACGCGCTATGTGAAACTCAAGTTGTCTGGAATCTGAATTCTCGACGAAACAAGTAACAGCATTGGCGCCAGAAGTAGGAAATGTGAGTGCCGAAACTGTATATCCGGATATAGTACAGACTAGTCCAGAATTGGGACAAATTCAACAGGCGCTGATATTTCCACCAACAAGAACAGGAACTCCAGCCAGAGTCTTCACGATTCTTCACGACCACGTTATACCTTGTTCGCCCTCTCATGAAACGTCACGCAGTTACATCTCCTTGACATCCGTTCGGATACAGTTGCTCCAGCAGAGTTGTAACACAGTGTAGGGATTCAGAATTTAAGCGTGAATGTTGAAGTCAAAAAGGAAACAGGAAAATAAAAAACGCCAAAAGGAAATACGCGCTCTGCAGAAAAACACGCTGCCGTGCATACCGAAAAGTAAATAACAATAAAGCGGTTTTCACATAACATCCAGTTGCACAGTAGTTATCCGCGGAGGCGACAGAGACTAAGCTGATTCACGTAAGGTGGGCATATCGGCAAGCAGTGGTCTGCTAGTCACACGTTAAAAGCAGAAATCCCACTGCCCTTGCAGAAAAAAAAACATCTACGCTAATCGTGAAAATATTTTCGATGCCTTGACATGCATAGGCATCTCATACATAGTAAATACACTTTCTACCACAATTTTTTATAATCCTGCCCAGGTACTTATAGTGGGAGGCTTGCAATATTTCTAAATTAAAGGAATAAACGGATGAACCTCAGATTTTCTTAGTTTTTTCCTTTCTGTCTCCCAACCATTCTATCTTAATTCATTCGTTACAATGCAATTGAAAAGCCTCTTCACAGTCTTAGCTGCTGGTGCCGTAGCCCGTGCTGCCTCCTCCACTTCTAAAGATTCATGTTCGTTCAAGACCACCATCACCGCCGTCGGTGAGCTCGAGACCTTGAACGCCTGTTCTACCTTGGACGGTTCCATCACCATCACTGGGCAAGACATCACCAACGCTGATTTGAGCGGTGTCAAAGAAATCAAGGGTGACGTCAAGTTTTTCAACTCTACTTCCATAGTTTCGCTTAACTTGAACCAGTTGGAGAACATAACCGAAGGTGGTTCTCTTTCTGTCGTGTCGTTGACCACTCTTGCCTCCATTGACTTCACTTCATTGACCAATGTCGATCAAGTGCTCTTGACCTCGTTGCCATCGCTCGGTAACCTTATAATGGGTTTTGGTGTCGTCCACGCTGGCCACATTGAAATTTCCGACACTGCCATTAACTCATTGAGTCGTTTTGTCAGTTTCCTTAACACCGTTCGTCACTTGGAGTTAAACTCGAACAAGAACATCACATCCATTGACTTGACTAACTTGAACACTGTCACTGAAAACTTGATCTTGCGTTTCAACGGTGACGACTGTGACGTCAAATTGGATACTTTGTCGTGGGCTTCCAATATCACCATTCAAGATGTCGGTGACATCGAAATCTCCAACATCACTGCCATCAACGGTTCTCTTGTTCTTGCCTACAACACCTTTGACTCTTTCAACCTTGACTCGTTGAATACCATCGGTGGTTCTATCGAAATCTTCGCCAACCACGAATTGACTGATTTCTCGTTCCATGACTTGGAAACCATTGGTGGTGAGCTTAGTATTAGTAACAACACGAACTTAGAAAATGTCACTGACTCATTCCCTAACTTGAACAGAATCAAGGGTGCTGTGAACATTGAAGGTGCTTTCGCAAACTTCTCTACTCCAAAGTTGGCCAGAGTTAACGGTGACTTCAGTTTCAACTCCACTAACGAAGACTTCAGCTGTGACTTCTTTGACAAATTGCGTGATGATAAGGACATTGAGGGTCACAACTACGAATGTACTGCTCCAAAGAAATCTTCTTCCTCTACCAGCGAGTCCAAGTCCACGTCCAAGTCCAAGTCCACAAGTACTTCGGCAAGTTCTTCCAAGTCCACCAGCGATGATTCTGGATCTAACACCACTTCCAAGAAGTCAGACGGTTACATTTTCATCCCAGCTTCGATGGCCCTGATCACCATCTTCGGTTCGTTCTTAGCGTTCATTCTCTAGTTACTTTCGCATATTACATAACTACAAAACAATAATGTTTAACTATAATGGAAAATAGAGATAATGGAATACAGTCTACGACTGTTACGTACAAACTTAGCTACATATGATCAATTCTATTGAATCATGTCTGTTTTTCACAATGTACTAGCAGTATTGTTGGCTGCGAAATCTCAGACTTGAAATATCAGACTAATATCTCTGGCTTGAGGTTACACAGAGATTGACAGTGAGACCACTGCCATGAATCGTTACTTTGTGGTAACTACTTAAGCAAGACTCTATATCAAGTAGTGGCATGCGATAGATTTCATTTAGATAGAAGAGAAATTCAATAAACAGTATAAAGGTAGAGCACAATGCAAACCTGAAAGACCAGACTTCTGTCGAAAAATCCTACATATGTGAGCAAGAGACTGGGAGACTCGAAGCTCAAGTGAAACACGATCTTTAAACCTATTTGGGAAGAAATTTCACCCGGAAGTATGACTGGACCGAGATTTAGGAAGTGAGGCTTACTTAGCTGGCGAGAAATTTCAACCTGAAAAGAAAAGGTGAATTTCGTGTGTTGATAATTTGCCCACATCAGGAAGTATAATGGCACGCGTTCATAAACAGGCACCTGATCCAGAACAAATGATCCACGTTCGGGAGGTGAATTTGTTTCTGCAGGCCATTGAACGTAAGTTGACTCTCATCTCCAAGGAGGTGAAAACTCATAAGATTGCCAACTGGCAAGAATAAAATACCAAGCTGAAAACACCAAAACTACGAAAAACATGGATGGTGAGGGGATTTATGGCCACACAAAAGAAATATTCATATCTACTAATGGCTTTGACTCTCGTAAGTAGACGAAAGTAAAAATATCCGCCATTCAATTGGTGGCTTTCGTAATAATAGCGTGACCAGGCTATGGATTCACCTGGCGCTTATTGTATGCTAATTATAGTTGAATCGATTTAGAGTTGATGATTTGATTTATGCTGGCTAAGAATAAGGTACATGCAGGAAACATCTAAAAAATCTGTTCAAATCCTGCAGCGTCTCGAAGTGGGCAATTTCGCTTGCATCCACTTTTCAAGCTTATATAGAAACAGAATCCAGCAGGGAGAAATTGAAATTTGAACAAACTCATAAACTGTGGTTTCTTTATTCTTGACAACTTTCTCTCTGTTTCCTACTGATCAGGTGTTTATTCTGTTGAAAAAAGAGTGATTCGTGTTTCATATTCAAAAAGGTGTTCGATCCAATTCATATCCTGATACGTGATTTTCACTACGTCTACCCTTTAGTCAGATTCATTTGATCTCTAGATTGCAAGAAAAGTATAGAGTGTATTCTGCTTTTTCGGACTTTTTCCCATTCTCATAACTGTTTACCAAAGCACAACTCGTTATGACCACAACTTCTGCTTCTGCCATTATAGAGGCGTTTTCTAAGGCCGGTCAAAGCGCACTTTTCCAGTTCTTTGATTCTCTTTCAAAGGAACAACAAAATGACTTCATTGACCAGTTGACCAAAATCGATGACCCTATCAAATTAGTCAAGACCGTTCAAGATGCCTTGAAGTTTTCTTCTAACAATGCAAGTTCCCGAAACTTCACTCAGTTACCTTCGGAACAGACGGCTTCCACATTGGATTTGGATCCAGAGTTGTCTGAAAGATGGACCAGAATTGGTTTAGAAGCCATTTCAAAGGGTCAGGTTGGTGTTATTTTGATGGCTGGTGGCCAAGGAACTAGATTAGGCTCAAATGATCCTAAGGGTTGTTTCAACATCGAATTGCCTTCTTCCAAATCATTGTTTCAAGTCCAGGCAGAAAAGATCTTGAAGATCCAAAAATTAACCGCTCAGAAATTCAACTTGGCTGAACAACCAAAGATTTACTGGTACATCATGACCAGTGGACCTACAAGGCTGCCCACTGAGTCATTTTTCCAAAAGAATGATTACTTTGGATTACAGCCAGAGCAAATCGCTTTCTTTGACCAAGGTACTTTACCATGTTTCAACTTGGACGGATCGCAGATTCTTTTGGAATCGAAAAACAAATACTGTGAATCCCCTGATGGGAACGGTGGTTTCTACAAAGCCATCCAGACTAATGGCATTATTGAGGATTTTATCGCTAAAGGCATCGAGCACATTCACATGTACTGTGTGGATAATGTGTTGGTTAAAGTTGCTGATCCACTCTTTTTGGGTTTTGCTATCGACAAGAAATTCGATTTGGCTACCAAAGCGGTGAGAAAGAGAGATGCGAGTGAATCTGTTGGTTTGATCGTATTAGATGACGATATCAAAAAGCCATGTGTCATTGAATACAGCGAAATCACTCAAGAATTGGCCAACAAGACTGAACAAAACGACTCGTCCAAGTTATTCCTCAGAGCTGCTAACATCGTCAATCACTACTATTCTGTGGATTTGTTGAGAAGAGAAGTACCAAATTGGACTTCTTCTCAGAAATTCTTGCGTTTCCATATTGCGAAAAAGAAGATTGCATCTATAAGCCCGAAGACCGGCGAATTCTACAAGCCTAGTGAACCTAACGGTATCAAATTGGAACAGTTCATTTTTGATGTATTCCCATCGGTTGATTTGAACAAGTTTGGTTTATTGGAAGTAGAAAGGTCAGACGAGTTCTCTCCATTAAAGAACGCAGTAGGTGCCAAAAACGACACTCCTACCACATGCAGAAGTCATTTCCTTGCCTTGGGTACAAGATGGGTAAAGGAAAATGGGGGCATAATTGAAGACGAAGGTGTTGTCGAGGTCAGCTCATTGACCAGTTACGGCGGTGAAGGATTGGAGTTCGTCAAGGGTAAGCATTTCAAGAACGGGGAACAAATCTAAGTATCAGTGGTAAACTACTAAATACAAATCAAAAAGTGCATATATATATAGTGTGACGGTTTTTATTCTCACTTATTATTTAATTAATTCATATTATCTAACATCTTTCTGTAGAACCTCTAAGTAATGGTGTTCAAGTGAAATGAATAGGTGCTGGTATTACCGAACAAATCATCATCATCATCACCGTCATCCGTACAAGGTTCTGTTGCGCTTGATGAAGGCACAATGCTCGTTCCTTCAAGACTGGAACTCTTCCCTCCTTCGCAAATCTTGCAAGAAACGGTGTCTGTAACAATAGTGGAAGTTGATTCTGTTCTAGTTAATGTTGTACCATGATTAGTATTAAGGCTCGAGCTTGGACTACTGGACTCCACTTCAGCTGATGAAGTTGTAATTGTGATTAAGGTCGACGGAACAAAAGTACTAGGCGATTCTGAACTGATAACAGACGATGTGGTACTGGACTCAGAAATGCTCGATTCAAGATTGAAAGTGGAGCTGCTGGTTTCAATATCAGATGAAGGGGTGATTGTTTCTACAACTGATGAGGTCAGAGAATCCTCAGCACTCAACAGCGCAGAGTAACTTGTGGGAACAGCAGACGAGGTAACAAAAGAATCGACTGAAGATGTTACCAGAGTGATACTAGTATCTTTTACAGCAGAAGAAGGTGTATCTGAAGTGCTGGAAGAAGGAGACTCTGGACAGTTTTCACCTCCTGGACAGGTATGAGATAAATTAATTGATGTACTAATTGATTCAGCTGTGACACTCGAGTCTGCGCTTGAAGTTGATGGAGGCAATTGTGAAGAAGATAATTGAGAAGAGCGAGGACGAGGAATACAAACATCTTTGTCATCTCTTCTCCTAAGAATCTTCTTGGGGACATCATGGTGGATAATTTCTTCCTTCTTGACCATCTCTTCCTTCTTTATCAAATAATCCCCATTCTCCATCTGGTATATCTTTTGGTGCAAGACAACAGCAGTAGACAATTCATAATGGTATAATAAGGCAAGGCATGCAAGTATTCTGATAAAGAGCATGACTAAATTTTGGGAAGTACAATAATGGTGATTCATAGAATGCTATTCATAAATGTGATTCATATTCTTTCCTCCGTGGTTCTTTTTATATAATTTGAACCTTGATAGCTATTACGATAAATTCTTGTTTTCGCAGCCTAACCAAAAATTGGATGCAACATAGCAATTGCCTAAAAGGGACTTTACAATCCAACTAACAAATGAACCAAGACATTATGTATTTTTCAACTGTAACCGCAAATAGCCAATAGATATATAATATTAACTACACAAGTTTAAATAGCAGAGTCGACAAGTTTCATTTACGCGGAAAATTATTTTGGCTGTCTTGGAATTGTTTCATCAATTGCTCGACTCTATAGGCTTCATACTTAGTGCTGACTGTGGCATCTTTGAAGTCTTGAAGATGTGATCCCAAAAGTACATTACGTAGAAGCTTACAATCACAATTGTTTTCGTCTTCTATGTTGACTCTTCCCCAAGTGGTTACTCTAACTCTTTGACCTTCGATAACGATGTTGCTGCTGATAATTCCAAATGGAACTGCCTTATCAACTTCTTTTATATATTGGTAGTCTTCTAATTCTTCTGATGCCAATTGCTCGTTAATGTCTTTCAAGAAATTGAAAACTGGGATATTATGATCGACAATGGACTTCCTAATAAGGTATTTGTTGTACTCTAATTCTTCCTTCGTCAACGTGTCAGCCTTGCTAATTACTGGAATTAGGTTAATTCTGCCACCGATTTGTTTCATGTTCTGTATGTCGAATTCATTGAGCCTAGACAATACTGTTAATAAATTGTTCTTCGTCAAACTCAACTTTGATTACACATACTCTCTGCTGGTTGCTCGTAAGAAGTACAACCCAACATGGATTCGTTTGTCAGCTAGATATGGGTTACGGTTGATCTTGCTTTCTTCCGAAAGGAAAGTTTCATATTCCTCTAGAATATGGTCGAGAATCACCTGGTAACTTCCGGAATTGTCAATATTATATCCGAAATTCTTTGTCAAGCCAATATTCAACTTAATTGGTGTTGAGTTTTGCTCTACGACATCTGATTTGTTAATATTGTTAATAAATTTTCATTTGATTCGAATTTCGTATTGTAGCACTTACCAATTATGTGCGTTTCTATTTTGAGATCTTCAGTAGTATCAACTTCAATCCTCTTGACCACATCTTCCTCAATATATATCTCTTCTGGAAAAAAAATAGTATTCGACAAAGTATTGGCAAAAGTTCTCTTTCCTACTCCATTTTCGCCAATCAAAAGAATGTTTAGAGAAAGCCCTTTCTTTGTAATTTTCCGTTGCCTGATCTCTTCAGCGGTAAACTATAAAGTTGGGTTAGTAGAATGAACCACCAAATTATCAAAGACGAATATAATAGAGAATGACTTACCGCTGTGTTAGCAGCTGTTGTTTGCATCTTTGTTGTTTATGGAAGTAACTGTAATCTCTTCTACCGCTGTTAAAGTATTAATGAATCAAGTATTGATAAAGAAAGAGCTACAATTTTTTTGGCTGCGAAATTCTATTTTCTGTATGCAAAAGTGTGTTTTCTCTAATTTACATTATGTGATTCTATGCTATCAATTTGTTCATCTCTTCCACAGCGTAATCCAAGATATAACTTTGCTCTATTAAGTCATCGATTCTATTGTAATGACGTTCATTGTATGGAATGAGTGCCTCGATGATTTTTATTAAGCCTGGTATTTCTATCAATCTTTCCGTTTCGATGTTGGACAAGAGTACAGAAATCAATTTTTGACTAATTTCAAAGAACTTGAAGTTGGTGTTCCAGTCTCTGACCTTCTTGAACAATTTTAACAATTGCTCGTCAGATAACAGGATAATAATTTCTTCCAAAGGTTTTG
Source organism: Scheffersomyces segobiensis (assembly GCA_030564745.1). NCBI lineage: Eukaryota > Fungi > Ascomycota > Pichiomycetes > Serinales > Debaryomycetaceae > Scheffersomyces > Scheffersomyces segobiensis. The sequence continues at coordinate 751,461 of JAKTZB010000005.1, forward strand.
AACCAATAGCCGAAACAGGATCATCGTTGGCTTCAATACATGACTTGATGACGTTGTACAATCTCATGGAATGGTCTAATGTCAATGCCATCAAAAAAGCATTAGGCCAGTCCCTATTGCTTATGTAGTTCGACAAATTCTGTTCTTGTTCGACCTTGAACTTATCCTGTTGTTCTCTAATTCTGATTTCTTCGGCTGTGTTATCATCCCACTCACTCAATTTACCATCCGCATCAGCTGTAACAAAAGTAATACCATCAGCCTTAATATCGATACACCAGATCCTGTTTTCGTGGTTATCGAGAGTTTTTATGATTTCTCCACTCTTGTAGTCCCAAACCTTAACTAAACCGTCAGCGCCAGTAGAAAGCAACTGTGGGCTAAATCTATTGAAGAATTTGGCTCTTTGCACAGAGTTGGTGTGTCCCTCAAACGTTTTGACACAGGTAAAGTCATTCAACGACCATACCTTGAGAGTCTTGTCACCACTAGCAGTGACAATGAGTTTGTCGAATTTGTAGAAGTTGATATCCCACAAGCCTCTCTTGTGACCCTTCAACACACCAATTGTTTCTCCACTAGCAGTATTCCATACTTTACCGAACTTATCATATGAGGCAGAGGCAAAGTATTCATCATTTGGTGCTACATCTATGGAGTTGATGTCCTTATCGTGAGCTCTTCTGGTGTACTCAGAAGTCTTAACAATAGATCCGGCAGTGACAGGGATCTTCCATTTCTTGATAGTAAGATCACTAGATCCAGTAATCAAGAACTTGGGTGTGTCTTCTGCTTTGGACAATGCTACAGCTGTAACTGATCCAGCATGACCCTGGAATTTTGCGTAAGGAACAAAGTCATCTTGCTCATCGTCCCATTTCCACAATCTAGCTTCTTTATCCTTAGACGCGGTGGCTATCCACTTTCCATCAGTAGACACATCCATAGCATTGAGCAAATCGGTATGGCCCTCGTACAATCTCAATTCCAAAGGCTTTAATGGATCTACTATTCTCAACGCAGGCGAGTTGGTGGATAATGCTATCAAGTGGAAATTTTCTCCCACGTACCTCATATCGGCGATAATACCATGATTTCCGGCAATTCTTTTGGCTACCGGAATATCTACAATTTCGTCACTGTCGAAGTCAAGCTCTTGCAAGTCCAAGTGAATCAACGTCTGGTCACTTACTACTAAGACCATGTCATTGTTTTCCAACTTTAAGACGTCTATCGTGATCAATTCTTCATTCGTCTTTAACGATGCTTTTGAACTTGCCACCAATGTACCAGTAGCTATACTCCAGAGTCTTAAGATATTTTCAGATCCAGCAGTGTAGAAGAACTCTTTATCATAAATAGTGATAAATCCAGCACATTCAATCTGTTCATTGATAGGAAAGGTATTCACTGGTTTATAATTTTTTGTGTTATAAATGATGGCTACATTGTCTCTTCCTCCAGTTATGAAATGTTGTCCCAAACTGTCGAAGCCAACTCCTCTGACTGCGGTATTATGTTCATTAACCGTTGTGAGACATTTTCTCTTCACCAAGTCCCATACTTTGACTGTACCCATAGTATCACCAGAAGCCAATCTCCATTCGGTAGAGTTCAACTGGCCGTGGAACGTCAACGAACAAATGGTAGTACCGTGTCCTTTGAGAGAATGGGTTACATATCCTCCTTCGATATCCCAAACGGTGACAACTCCGTCTGAACCTCCAAATGCAAATAAGGAAGAAGTTGAATCGGCTGAAGAGATATATACTGGAGATGGCATCTTAAAGGTTTTCGTGATTTCCAGCCTGTTCAAGTCAAATATACGCAATTGCTGCGACTGTGATAAAATGGCTAACTTAGATCCATCGGGAGTGATAACAAGATTTGTAACCGTTTCACCATCTCCCTCGATCTTGTGAAGGATTTCGTTGGTATCTAAACTCGTGATTACTACATCTTCGTTCAAAGGCGTGGCCAAAATCTGTCCATCGGCTGAAATAGTGGCCGAAGTTCCGCCCACATAGATAGGTTCTATGTCCCTATGGGTATAGGTAGTTTTCAAGGTATCCATATTTGAAGAAGGGTAAATTTCTACGAAATTCAGTATTCAATGAAGTCAGAGTAGAAATATTCTTGAATTTTTCACAAGAGCATCGCACCAGATCCGGGAAACCAGTCATGTGACTTATATGGTAAAGACAGTCGGTTTGATATGGGAACTGGGGAGTACAGTATATCTACAAGTATTTACTATAGAATAAAAATGTAAGTATGAATCTTTCGGTCGAATGTTCCGTTGTTGAATTTTATAGATATAATCATATAAAGATCATAATTGTGTACATTTGTCAGTTATTCGCTTGTAGAGCCTGAAAAAGTCAAATATGTACCACAGCTAGAATTCGCATTAATTCTCAAAGCTTTTCTTTCATATTTAAGATATCATAGTTAAGGCTACTATATCAAAATCTACATATATTCCAATTTATAAGTAAATTTCTGAAGCTTTCTATATACAAGCAAGTCTTCTACTCTATAAACATTAGATACAAGTCATCTCTCTATCTATAAAGAACTCTTTCACACCTCTACCCAGTCGAACCCCAACGACCGGGCTGTATTTTGCATGTACACCTCAATGTAATCCTCTAAACCTATTCCCTTACCACCATAACGATCACCTAGGACAATCTGTCTAAATCTTATGAGAAGAAAGATTATATTGCTGAAAAACAAAGCAGCTCTGATCTGTAAAAATTCGAAGTATTCTCGCAATTGAACCTTTCTCTGAAGCATCAAAGCATTGATCAGTTCCTGCGTCAAGAGATTGATTCTATTCACAGGACTTCCAAAGTTTTGGTTTAAGTTCTGGATCATCCGCATAGTTCTCGTTAGAAAGAGAAATTCATGAGGAAACACTGTCTCGTCACTTAAGAAATCTCGGAATAAACTATTGACATCTCGTTCATCCTTAATGGTTTCTGCATCCTGCGGATCCAAAGTTATGGGTCTCAATTGAACTAATGTTGAGAATAATTCTACGGAATTGACGCCCCAACTCCTAGCAATTCCTTCTATGCCTTGTTTGTTGAACAGAAACAAGTACCTCCAGAGATTGCAGTACTCCAACCTGAACTTGGAAGGAAGACTGATATACAAGCCATGATCAAGAAGGACAAGTTGCTGTGCATCTTCTTCATCGAAGCGAGCTAACAAGTTTCCCGGGTGAGGATCAGAATGAACAAACCCATACTTGAAGATCTGTTTACCGAAGAAATTGAGATACTGCCTCATTATAACCGATAAGTCAAATCCATTATCCACGAGCTTGTTCTTATCGATTAGCGAAATTCCCTCTATCCACTCCGTGACCAAGACTTGGTTTGTGGTGAATTCTGGGTAATTAAGTGGTACGTATACATTTACATGCTTGAGTTGGGAATCGTTTTGGATTATTTGTCTCAATTTATCGCCGTTACCCATTTCATGAACAAAGTCTGTTTCCTTAACAATCTGATCAGCAACATATGACGTGAATGAACTACACGGAATGTCAAACACCTTCTCATACACCCTTGCCATGAATTTGTATACCCAAAGATCAACCACAATCTGTTTTTCTATATAGTCATGTTGCACCTTTACAGCTACAGCTCTTCGAGAATCCTTCAATACTGCTCGATGCACTTGTGCTATGGACGCCGAGGCGACAGGTTCGTGGTCAATGACTTCAAAAAGTTCTGTTTCATAGTCTGGACCCAAGTTCCTCTTCAATTGCGCATCTATACGATCCCAGGAGTCCAACGGAGCATCATCGTAAAGTTGTGAAAACCGTTTCTGATATGCCACAGGAAATATGTTGCCCTGATTGGCTATAGCTTGTCCAAGCTTGATATAAAGTCCCTTATTGACTCTGAGCAAGTTCAAGAGACTTTCTGATGCCTTCTCATGAAGTACATTAAGATCTTGGTACGAATTCAAGTTCATTCCATATTCATAGGCAATCCAGAGCAAGATATACAAAGCTCTGACAGAGCGGGAGATCAATGACGTGTACTGTTCATGGACGTATATAGAGCCACCAAAACCCAAAAGGAAAGCTATGGGTCCTGTGACAAATCTGAACGATTTAGAAGTAGAAAATGGCCGATTCGGAACTGTGGATTTGAAGGCATTAGAAGAAAAGTTTCTGGCTGGGGCACGAAGTCGAATTGCAAGTGTTCGAAACTGATTCAACATTGGAGGAACGATATGTACAACTGGAGAAATGTATTATTCAGATATTGGTGGATCGTGAATTGAACCTACACGATTTATGATTACTCCTTGTTCGGGAATAGTGGAGTAAGACTCGGGCTAGGATATGATATGGTCAGATTATGGATACGGATACGAATGAAATTTTGTAAGGAAACGAATCGGAAAGGACAGCACAAAATGAAGACCAGTATAAACTATTAGAATGAAGTGGTATTACAAAGATATGGAAAAATGAAATAGTCGGGAGAGTTGTGGATAAGATCTGAATTTCCGAAAAGTCGCAAAGGTTGACCAACACATAAAGACATAGGGGAAGCGAGAGCGAAAGTCAAAGACACAATTTATGTAGGGATCTGGAAGTTGACTCGATAGAAGTCGAATAAGGAATTTGTAGCACATAGAGAAAAACCGGGTAGCTCCTTCGAGTATGCTAGACTAGGCCAGTAATGGAAATTACTCGATTTCCAACTGGAGGCAATTTCATTCTTGTTATTCTAATATTGGGCAATTAAAGTGTAGCCCGTGGCCATTGTTTCCCGTTTTCTCTAAGATTTCCAAATTCATTCTATTGGTATTTCAGAAGATTCTCTTCCGTATCTCTAGTCCAATACATCAAAACGCATTCCACCCTCATAACTCTACTCTCTTTCTATGGAAGTATTGGGGTCCATTAGTTTTTTCGCAATCATACTACCCAATCGCGCACCCAAAATTTCAATGGAAAATCTACACTTTTCATTGGTTTTAACTATAACTTCCATTTCTCTTCGATAACTTCGCCATTGATAATCTCCGACATCGCTGTCTTGTTCCCGTATCGTTGAGAGTGCCAAAGTCGACTGTATCCCTCAGTTTCAATCATTATCATAGTTTCATATTAGTTTCATATTTCTTCCAAAATGTTATTCGTTCGTCAAGTTACCACTTGTTCTGCTCGCTCATACTCCACCGCTGCTGTTGCTGCTCCCAGAAAGGTGGGTGCTTTCAGAGGCGGTTTCGTTGGTTTCTTGCTTGGAGTTACCGTAACCGGTGCTGGCTCCTACTACTACTTGTTAGACCAATACAAGTTGGCCAACTCAGTTGTTGTTGCTGATGTTGTAGCCTTGCAGAACTCCGTTTCGAACTTAGAAAAGCATGTTAAATCCTTGGAGGCCAGCAAATAGTGGAATTCCTCCTATTTATCTGTAATATACCGCTTCTAGCTACCATGTTGGTGTTAATCTAAATATATATATATACAAATGGAGTTTATGTAATATGTTTAATGAACCGTAGTCTATGTACAGTGTATGCTTAGCTTTTGCCTACTTAAAAAGACACTGAAAAATGATGACTAGATCTTCCAGTCTTAATAGTCTCTCCATTCAAATGCTTTCTATCTCTTTATAGTTCCCTCACAAACTGAACAGCATCGTTCATCAATTGCCCAAACCTCTTCCTCTCCTCGCTTGACTCTTCCAATGGCATGTCTCCTACAAGAAGTACTTCAACCTTACGACCTCCAAGATTACCTCCTTCTACCATGCTGTACTGGACTTCGCGTCCACATAAGTCAAAACTCAACTTCTTACGGAATGTCAGACTGATGAATCTATACCTGACAACATTGCCGTTGATGTTCAAGTCTATGTATGGTGAAATTGACGTCTCAACTTGGAAATCAAGTTTCGATTTTTGGAGAAATTCGCCAAGACCAGGTTGAGACTTGAACCGTGTATATCTGTCGGCCTGTGAGTTCAAGATATCATCAATACTGAGCTCAGAGTCTTGAGTCAATTTGTCCTTTTCTTGTAGAAGATCTCCTGATAATTGACAGCTGACCTTCAAGTCTGCTTTAAAAGAAGGCAAGGACACATAATTGGTATTCTCGCCTTCTACAGTCACAAGTTGTAAGGTATCCATGTCTGGAGTCATGTTTTGCTTAAGATCAACCCACAACTCTACAGGCTGAAACTTGGTCAAGTCTTCCATCTTGACATCCTTATTATCTTCTACAAATAAAGAAGGCAAGAACGTGATTTGAACAGAGCTTTTATATCGATCATCTCTGAAAATGTCATCCAACACATCTGAGCCTGAAGACAGTCCCGAACTGTGGATTGGAAGAGAAAGTGCCCTCTCGGCTACTAACTGAACATTAGAATTGAACTTAAACTTTGTTGTCTCAGAAAGCTCCGGTGGTGTAGCGAAAATTTTGCTTGTAGAACTTTTTCCAGCTTGCTGTTCTCCTTCAAATAGAATATTTCCAAAAGATACAGTAAATATAGGAGACAGCGTAGCGTCTAAATTCACCAAATTCTTCCTGTAGTCGAAGTTGTATAACTGATCGTAGATGCTGTCAATTTTCTGTTGAGAAAGTATACTGAAGTCTTCATCTTTGTTTACGTTATTAATTTCGTTTTCAATTTCTTCATGAGGCTTCTCTAAAGCAATTCTCATATTGGAGTCATCGTACCTTTGCAAATCAGAAAGTAAACGTTTATTCATTTCTGATCTAGAAGGCTTACAATCTCTCAATGTAAATAGTGGCTGACGCCTGTTATTCCACGACAACGACAACTCATCCTTGAATGGTAGAAAATCCCTCTTCTCAGGATCTTCAGGAAGAGTAATGCTTTCGTTGGAATGCTTGTTGTAGTTGAGCGACCAAAGAAGCAACCTCTTCAAACGTTCAACTTGGTGCGGAGTCTGTGAATGAACCTCGTAATTATCGTTTCCTACATCTTTGAAAAAGACATCTGTATAACCAGCAACCTTCTCAAGTGAAAAGCGTCCATATTTCTCCTGAAACAAATGTTTTATGTCTGTCAAGTTGAGCTCCTGTTTTTCAGATTGTCTCAAGAACTCGATCAAATTGACTTCCACATTACTGACTTGTGAGGTTGTTCCAGAAATCTCCAACTCCTTCTTGTCCTTCACAAGCTTAATTCTACATCCATTGGAAGAGAGCCAATGCAAAAATCTACGGTTCAGTCTTATCAAAAAGATATCAAGATCTGAAAGGGGAACTGTCTTTTTCGTTATCAAATCACTCGTTTCTGTCAATTTCGAGTTCACTTTTATACTCCAAATGTCATTGATAATACGCTGCGCAAGCTTCTTCTTTGAAACTCGTCTGGTAGATCTTCTGCTATTCGAAAATTCAACTTTGGAATAGTTCTGTTCCAAATAAGAAGCCAATTGCAGCTGAGAAAAGGCTTTTTCTAACTCCTCTTGAATGCTATGAAATCTCATTCGGTTAACTTCCGCGACAGCCGGCTTGAACTTATCTATTATTCCGATCAATCTTTCCGGAGATGCCTCGTCAAGATCAACTTCTGATTCAATAAAAGTCATACATTTGGACTCGATGGGATTCTCTAAGCCCGTACTCTTGAAATCTTTGATTCTCGAATTGAAATTGCGATTTATCGTTTCTCGAGGCTCAAGGAAAATCTGCTTTTTACTGCTTGAAGGTCTAGAGCTCTGGGGTTGGAATGATCTAATCATGGAAGAATCCTGGAGTTCAGGAACTGGAATGGTAGGAATCACATTTTTGTGACTGGAAACCGCTGAAAAAAGGCTGAAAAATGCCTGGTGTGATTTGGATGGATCCCAATGTCGTATAAGCCCACTTCTGCTTTGCGAAAGCATTGCTAAATGGCGTTGGAGTTGTTCAGAGAAGAGAAAGAACAATAGTGGAAAATGGTTGTTAAATTTTTGTGATCATCGTGTCATGTGTATATAATCATGTGCTATAGTACCCGTGTCAACAGTCAGGTGATGTCATCAATTTAGAGGTGACGAAATAGTATCATCAGTTTGGTATTTTGAAATGATTAAGTTGGTTTGATTATGATTAGTTTGGTCGCATTGGATGGTTATAGTTATCATTGCACGAGTCATACGATTTAAGATTATAGAACCTTTTCGCAGTTCATTTTTCATTCCTCGTTGTCTCGCTTCCAATACCTTTTATAAATTTGTTTGGGGCCATAGTCCGGTGTAACGTGACTTTCCGCGGCTGATTTTTGTGCTCGCTTTCTCCGTCATTTTTCTTCTTCTCTTGCCGTTTCGGACAGTCGCACATTTCTAAGAATGGTAGCTTCGGTTTTAATTGCCTTTAGCTGCAAGATTGTTGGCGTCGCTTATGCTCACCCCGATAAATTCCATATCCATCTGCAGCCATCGGTCGCCAACGTTTGCCGTAAACTATCAGGAATCGCGGAGCCATATCGTCAGGCGACATCATAGCTCATTAGCTGGAGAAGCCATTTATATAGCCCGCTATTTTCCCTTGGAGTTTCGTTTGATTTCTTCAACCTCTCCACATTTCAAATTTCAGATTACTACACTTTTAACATTTGTATTAGAAATATTCGTCTTATTGCAGTAATTTTCAGTACTTTCCCCCGAAATCCAAGTTGTTCCACGTTTTTCGCAACCATAGATATTTAACATAGGCATTGAATATTGTGCTTCTGTCTCCATAGCCATATTCATATTCTCTATTCAGGCCCTCTTTCCACCCTTTCACACACAGTTTTGTTTTTTTCCCAGTATCTGAATGTCTTTGTTCATCGCCTCCAGAGCTCTTCGTCCTGCTCCCTTGAGAGACGTTCACGTCTTCTGTGGCAAGATCGGCTACATCAACATTAGTCAAAAGGGACCTATTGTGGCTTCCAGATACTTTCTGGGATCGCCTAACAAGCAGGCCACCACTGTGGATGATGTCGCTTCGTCTTTAGCCAAGGCTGGCAAGCCTGCTTCCACTATCGCCTCCAAAGTTTCTTCTGTCGCTGCTTCAGCAGTTTCTGCTGCTTCTTCTGCTGTTCCTTCTGCTACTCCTTCCACTATTGTAGACACTGTAGCCGACTCGGCGTCGTCTGCTGTTGGTGCGTCTGGTCTTGAGTCTTCAATGGTGAAAAAGACTGATTCTACTGCTTACTTGAAGCTGATGAAGTTTTCTGAGGTATTCTCCTACTTTGTCATGGGCTTGTGCACTTTAAACAAACCCATTCTCAATCTCTGTATCAAGCTCTTCCCTTACACGCCTATGCCACTTATCAGGGCTGTTGTCTACAAGATCTACTGCGGCGGTGAGACTATTGACGAAGTAAAAGAGACTGGTGATCGTTTGGTTAGCAGAGGTATCAACAACATGATGATATCTTTAACTATTGAAGCATGTAACGGTAACGATAATATTGACCCAGAATATATTGTCAACGAAACCATGAAATCTGTTTCTGAAATATTGGTTCCTCACACTGTTAAAGTTATCCAAGAATCCGGTAAAGAAATCAATGCTATTTCTCCTGGTTACGTAGCTTTGAAGCCCACTGGATTCTCCAAGAACTCTGCCATTGTGTTGAAGCATTTTAACGAACCTCAGTATTCTGATGAGTTTGAAGAGTTGGTTGAAAGAGCTGCCAAAGTGTGTCAAACCGTTTACGATGCTAATATCAGTTTGGCTAAGCAATTCCCAAGTAGAAGTACTCCCTTTGTTGTGGCTGTAGTCGATGCTGAGAAGCATGAACTTCAAGAAGGTGTTTATGAATTACAGAGAAGATTGTATGCCAAATTCAACAAGCCCAACATGCCTGTTTCCATTGTGGGAACCTTGCAAATGTACTTGTCACAATCAGCTGACTTGCTTGCTATGGAAGAAAAGTTGGCCGTGGAAAACAACTACAGATTGGGTTTGAAGTTAGTCAGAGGAGCTTACATCCACACGGAAGCTGAAAGAAAATCTATCATCCACAGCACAAAAGAAGACACCGACAAAAACTACAACCAAGGTATCTCGTACTGTATCGAATCTATCTTGCAAAAGCAAGCTAATGAATCTAATATCGGCCATTTGGTTGTAGCTTCTCACAATGCTGACTCATTGAAGTTGGCCACCACCAAAGTTTTCAGCGAAACAACCGCTACTAATAACAACCAACACAATATTGTTTTGGGTCAATTGCTCGGTATGGCAGATGCTATAACTTATGAATTGATCAAGACATACAAGATCGACAACGTCATCAAGTATGTTCCATGGGGTCCTCCATTGGAAACCAAGGAATACTTGTTGAGAAGATTAGAAGAAAACGGGGACGCCGTGAAAAATGATAACGGCTTCCCATTGGTGAAGGCAGCAATTGGTGAGATGTTCAAGAGAATCTTCCGTCTTGCATAAAATTGCCATTGACGACAAATAGTTGCTACTAGTATCTATACACTTCCATGCATTACCATCTATACTAACGATGGTACCCTGTATTTCTATGTTAGTTAAATAATGACTTATGAATATATCTAAATATTGATATTAAACGTCTCTGTATCCCAGATAAATCCGCTAATCACACACTGAACGACCCATTCCCAGTTGATGATACTGACTTTGACTTTGACCTTCTGCGACTGAGATCCGGTCTTTGAAGCCTTGATAGACTGGCTCTTGAGTCTCAGACTACGAGTCCGCGTCGAACGAGGAGCTTCTACAGTTTCAATACTCCTTCTTTCGAGAGATTGTAATTTTGTTCTTGTAGAAGTGCCATCATCGTAAACCATGATTTCCTTACTGTCCCTGGCCAATTTCTTGAGCGTCTTCATTATTTCTACTTCTCTGGTGCAATATTCTAAAGTTCGAGCTCCAAACGCATAGAAAATGAACTGACAAGTACGCAAGGTGGTAGGATTGATTTTGTAATTGTGGACTACTATGTTGAAATCTCTGAGCAATTCACTATGAATATGTATTTGTTCTTTCAACAGTTTCTTCATTTCGAAGTTATACCGAAACTCAAAAACATCAATACTTTTCACTGAATTCATTTGAATAGAATGACCAGCTGGAAGTAAATACGACGGCCATCTTGAAAATCTAGACTCGTCTTCAGCACAATCTCGAATAAAAGCGTCTGATAGTATGGGCCATCCTAAAGCCAACGCCTCTAGATACTTAGCACTACGGCAATGGTTATTCGATATCACGGCAGCAAAAACGAGCTTTTCGATAGACTTCGATTTGGGTCTCAAAGAGAGCCCTTCATCGTCTACTTGGTACTCAAGCATATCCTTTAAACCTTTTTGAATTAACGTTCCTCCATTATCTTCGATCAATTTAGTGATGTCAGTATTCCTAGCTCCTTCTATACTCGTAATGCAAAACAACATACCTGAAAATACCTTGTTTGGTTCAAAGATAGATATACTCTTTTGTGGAGACGATCTGGAACTGTCTCTTGTAGGACTACTGAAGGGTCCTGTTGTGTACTTTGAGTCCCCAGACACTGCAAATGTAGCAAGTCGTGGCTTGGAAGGTGTACGAAGAGCTTCATTCAGAACCTTCTTTTCGTCCACTACTAGAGAGTACTTCTGCTGTCGCTGAAACCAGTCTTCTACTTCAATGTAACATTCAGAAAGAGACACACCAATTTCCTCCTGTGGTTTCTTGTTGACACTTCTCTTTTGCAAGAGAAGATAATTGTAACCGCGAACGCATTTAATGGCTGTCAGTGAATTAGTATTTGTCAACCCCGTAACAACGTACTTCAGGCTGGAATACTTGGTTTTTACCATATCACCAATCCTGATATCAAGCAAGTAAAGATCTGAGTTATTGATTTCATACAACCCTTCTACAAATTCAACTTTCAGAACATCAAATTCTCTTTCAACAACTACGCCAGAGTACATCTTCAAATTGTAAGATGCCCATACACTATCCTTGAAAAGAATTTCAGACTCAGTGAGAACATCCAGTGTCTCATATCTGAAAATCCCATCGTCTCCATCCACAGAGTCATTCTTGTTACTAGCACAATTCAGATCACCAGAAGCATCGTCAACTATTTCCACATTCTCTTGAGACTGGGTGTCAATCACATGATGTCTTCTTCTTCTAGTGTTAATTACCATAGACTGCCTCTGTTCTTCTATAATACCTTGAGTGTCCATGTCAATGTCGTCTATTTCTGATTCTTCCATTTCTGATTCTTCCATTTCTTCTTCCTGTTCTTTTTTAGCTGGTCCGTCTACAAATCTTGGAGATGATGGGTTGTGAAAATCATCGTTGGTTAAATCAGAATCAATAACATGGTCAGATCTTATCGACTGGTTTGTTTCCTTGGACGGTGAAGATTCATTTACATTCAACTTCAAAATATCTGATCGCCTTACTACTGGCGAAGAATCAGCTATGCCACTTGGAGATGTGTCTAGCGCAGGTTCACTGTATTTTAACAAAGCCAAAGGTGTTTTGCTGACTTCTAAAGAACCTCCAACAGATTGAATACGTCTATGGGCAGACTCAGACTCAACCAGTTGTCTCTTCTTTTGGGGACGTCCGTTTGCACCGCCGGAATATTTACGCTTAAGTCTATGGCTTATTAAGCTGTCCTCTACTTGGTTGTCTAAGGGTATTCTTCCCTCTGAATAGTCCTCTACAAATACATTGACATTCTCGTCGAGATCCTCGTCAGATACAACTTCCAACTTGTCGACCTCTTGGATCATTTGGGTCTCGATCTCGTTGTGGTCGACATTCATCGACATCTCAAGCATCTCCTGTGTGCTAATAACTTGTCTATGAGATTCAGTTTCGTTTTCGCTAGTCTCGGGAATTTGTACAAGTGCATCAGCAGTACTGAATGTCAACATTGTCACATCGTTTGTATGACTCGTTTTTTGATCATCATCTATAGAAATTGCAATCAGTCTATTGTCCACTTGTGTGCTGTCGTTGGAGTTGCCATTATTGCTGTTATCAATATTGTTATCGACGTTGTTACTATTCTCAAAATTGTTACTATTACTGTTTATATGTGGAGGTGAAAGTGTGCTCACTACCTGGGTGTCTTTCGCATTGCTTTGTGAAAATTGTACAACTTGTTGTGTATCAAAAGGTGGCAGAAGAAGCATATTTTTATCGTTTTTAACACTGTTCTCTAGCATCTGTGTGTCATCAATTGTTTGAAGCTGGCTTTCGTACTTCAATGGCGATTCATCTGCTTCCTGTCGTATTTTGGAGAATATTGTCGTTCCTAGTTTTCTCTTGTTAGGTACTACAAAGGGATGGCCAAGTTCATTTTTAGCTTCATTCCCTTGTGGAGTCATGTCCCTTGTGTCATTGCTACCATATGTATCGTTAAATGGATCCTTTAATTTGTTTAAAAATGGAGTATCCAGTATATCGTCTTGTAGAACCCCGAACGTCTGATTCGTGACATTCTGCAGTGATGGAGATTTCACATTTATCAAATTCCTTTGGTTGACATCACCATTCGTTGTTTCGTCTAAATACCCAATTTGATGAGTAGGTGTCCCATGTATCTGATCTGCTTGTGTTGGCATTTCTGGATCGTCGATACCTGGAGACCTCATTCTAGTGATATCCTGATAAGCATTTCCTAGTCTGCTTTCTTTCGAGATTGATACATCAGCAATCTTCTGTGTTTCTAGATCTCCTAGTACATCTTCTTGGGTTTCTGACACGTTATTGGTCTGAATGTCGTTGCCAAACACGAGGCTGTTGACTGAATCATCACGATCATAACTGGAAGTTTTGTGATTCAATGGACTGTTGGCAGCCACAAGCGGCTGTAGTATTCGTTCGCGATCCATCTCCACCCCTGAATATCCAAATTTATCTTATGGGTAAACAGTCTACCATTCAATACTAAGGTAATGTCGTGGATGATGGAAATAAATTTGCTAAAAGTACAGTAGCAAATGGCTGAAAATTGCTTTGTTGATACTGCGGTCACGTGAATTTCTACAAATCTTCTATATATCCATTACCACCTAAGACGGGAATCTTTTGAAACTGCACCATGGGTCCTCTTCATCTTTTGGATTTTAAATTGTTTTTTTTGGGTTGCTGCTAACTTTAGAAGTCGAAAAGGATTCTTATGATATAATATGAAGAGAAAATTGCAGTAGCATTTTTCGCAACCGCTCCTATTATATGAAGAAAGTTAAGAATCAGGTAAAATTCGAGTCGCTAATATGGACAAAACTTCACACACTAAGTAAACATGTCACACAGCCAAATTTTCCTGCTTGTATGTATAGGTAATGTTGTAGTTAAATTGCTGGTTTTTCTTCATTAATTTCAATCGAGTATTACTCGGACTCAAAACTCAACGTTTTCGCAACCACTCGAATAGTATTGAGAGAGCATTTATATTCATCGGAAGGATAAATATAAAATCAAAAAATGGAATGCAAAGTCTTTTCTCTTCAACATTCTTATTATAGAGATAATAACAATTTTTGTTCAAGTTAGTCTCTTGATTATTCGTACACTTGTTCGAGTCCATTCATGTAACAGTCGTTACACTAGTACTGATGTTCTCGAAATCGAACGCTATGATATTTGATCTACTTTTTCATTTGTATCTTGAAATATCACATATATTGGGCCGTTGGGATTACCAACTCTTCACATAAAGAATTTAGAAATTTTTGTTCATAACCTATTAAAATACATACTATACAATCTCAAATATTATACATACTGGTAGCTGGAACCACCACCAAGCTGCGACATAATGGCGTCCAACTTTGTCAGAGAAGATTCTTCACGTCTAGCAATGCTATTGCTTCTTCTTACATTATGGCTATTTGTGAGTGCTGGGACAATGGCTGCATCGCTTACTGGGGTATAGCCTCTCCTCACCACAAACAACACAAACAAGCCGATTCTCATGTCTCGCTTATGTTCCATCAAATAGAAAGGCAATCTGCTGTCACGGAAGTCAATGGGCATAATGTAAGAATCCTTTACAAATTCTGGTTTTCCAGAAAGTACACCTACCTTGTTTTCTATAAGTAGATACTGGTACAATTTCTGAAACTCGGTTTCAGTGTCACTTGTGCTCTTTATTTCAGCTAAGTAGAGATCTCTTGAGCTAATGATCTTGTTCAAGTACTTATCGGCTGTGACTCTGTCTAAACGTCCCAAGATGGAGTACGAATTCTGGGTCAACAAATCGTAGCAAGTGTTGATAGACCTGTCTCTGTCTTCTTCATTGCTGCTAGAGTAAAATTTGGCAGAAGCTTTGAAACTGGCAAAGTCCGGGAACTCAATCGAACCAGACCAGACAGAGGGACCCAATTTTGAAGTTTTGCTCTCCACCCCAAGAATGGGCAATAATTCGTCCTCGATAGGTTCCGTTACATGTTCCAAATCGCTTGATTCAGAAGACGAATTTCTTTCCGTAGAAGTCCGTCGTTGCTGACTCGCGATTTCATGGGTTTCTTCTTCTACAGGCTCAGCTTCATCTTCATCTTCGTCATTATCTTCAAAAAATCTTGGGTTCAAATTCTGGTACGAATGAAATTTGTTTTTGTCAGAGATAATTCTAGGTTTAGGTGCGTCTTCGGCAGAAAAGATTCTGTGGTCTACTTTTCTCGTAGCAATGCTCTCTTCTAAATAGCTGGGTTCATCGTTCTCGTTCTCACGAACAATGTCCCCCTTATGGGTTCTTCTAATAATATCAGAGTGGTCATTTTCAGTCAATATGATATTTTTGATGTTACCTCTGTTTTCAGCTTCTACTCTTTCAATATCCTGGTTGATTTCCTTGGGCGTTTTGTTTACAACATCGCTCAACGTTATGGTGCCAGCTATGATATCCTTCATGAAGTACTTTTTTAGCAAGAATAAGATACGTCTTCCTTCTGATATATACAGCTTACCAGAGTAGGTACGGAAAATTATGTCTTCAATTTCAAGCGCCCAATGGGTAGCTTTCTTTTCTTTTTCTTCCTCAGTTATGTTGAAGTCAGCAGGGAAACTCTTTTTGAAGTAGTTATAGAAGGCTTTGCCGATACTAACTCGGTGGTCATCCTTCAACACGTCCTTCATACTAAGTTCTTCAACAGGCTTCGGTTTGCTTACTGGTTCAGGTTCTTGACTGGGGCTATCGGTAGAAGTAGTAACCGTAGGAGTCAGATCAACATATTCGTTTTCCTTTTCCTTTTGACCCATTTCTGTATCCGCTTCCTCTTTCAACTTTTTCTTGTTCTTCTTTTCAATTTCGGCTTCTTCTATTCTCTTCCTAAACAGCACAGGAACGCAGACATCACATTTATAGAGCTCAGGAATGTTGGCCTTCTTGAATCCCATACATTTAGCATGCTGCCATGTATTGCACTCGTCGCATTGGATGAAGGTTCCACCCTTGTCATTTTCCTCGTCATAGTTGTCCTCGTTAGTGCCACAAGGATTACACCTAACTACACCTTCTTCGTTGTGGCCATTGTTCTCATGTTCGTGAGAAAGTTTAGATTTCTTGGTCCTTGTTCCATCTATATTAACAGCACTGTCCTCAAACTCGTCGAGAAATCTCTTGGTATGTTTACCCTTGTTCGTTCTGCCGGATCTTCTTTCTCCTGGCATGACTGATATTGTTATACGGTGAGTGTAGAAAAGTTTATAACTAAAAGATGGAGAACAAATGATAAATGTATAAAACGCTTCAAATGGCTACAAAAGATAAAATATAGAAGAATTTTCTAAAGTGACGTTTTCTTCCCTCTGATTTCTCTGAATTGGAAGTAATGATTTATCTTATATGTACCGTATGGCTTCTAGTTGCTGAATTCGGTTTCTTGTTCAGGTATTCTGTTCTCAGTATAGGATTATCTTTATTCGTTCTTTTCTTAGAGAGCACTTGTACTTGTATCAGTACAGATTGTTTTGCTTTGTTTTGTTCACGCTGATTGTCTATGAGTAGAGTCTACAGCTTCTGGGTATTCTACCGATGTTCGGAGTGCTTGAGAGTGTTTAAAATTCATTCTTCTATCGTGCTACCTTTGATAAAAAATTGATGGGCTGCGCACTACAATACTAAGTTATCTGGTGATTCAATACTGGTAGAGTATTCGAACATGGAACAATAAATACTTTTTTGGAAAGGTATTTCGACTGTCAAAGAAACCCATGTTGAAAGTCTTGCGATGTAGACTTTGGTTACTTTAAACTGGTAAATAAGCTCATGTGGTGTTCTGGCGACTAAATAATATGTTCTAGTATGTGTCTTATAAACCATGTAATATAATCATAGTATAATTGCAGCCTGTGACTCTTGTCTGCTTTTTCTATTCTACATATGTGTCTGCTGCTTTTCTACATGTTCTTTTACTTTCTCGCTTTTCTTCCATTCATACTGATGTACCTGGTCCTACAAACTATAATAAAACAAACAACCCTAAAAATCAATCCCTTTATAATCCTTTGATCAACGCCATGATGTCGTTGTCGTCTCCCAACACTTCTTCAACGTCGGCCAAAGCGTGCTCACTGAAAAGTCCAGACTTCGTAGGTCTGAATCCTTCAGAAACAGCTTCCACAATCGAAGCTTTTCTCCGCATCAGCTTGGACGATATACCTGGTATAGCTGTCTTGGAACTTCCAGCAGAGTTTCTCCTGGTAGCCAGAGGCTTCTGGATATTGCCACTGTCGGAAACGGCTGACTCTCTTTTTGTAGACGAGTCCTGGAGTCCACTGAGTGAGTACCTTCTTTGGTTTACGTCGTTGTTGGACTTGCTGGTGTGATTGTAGTGCGACGTGACGTTTTCCGGATGGATAATCGCATTCTGCAATACCGACTTGTTTCTGAAAGCTCCGAGAGGCACCTGCTTCTTTCGGCTGTTGAAATCACGCCAGATCCGTACATCGTTTTCATCGTCGTTGTCAAGCTCAGACACATTCAACAACTCATCAAGCCCAAGAGCCAGATCGTCTGAAGCTACCATCGATGCAATTATGCTCTTTTTACCTTTACGGGGCTCGGAATTCTTGCTGTTCTGCCCGATATTGAGACTTCTGGTAGATAACCCATCGATAATTCCAAATGGCTTACTATCTATAGCTACCCATGTTCCTAGTACTGGAGGCCTGTAGTCGGCTGTCTTGGATGATAAAACCTCCTTGGCCAGCTTTGAGCCCAACTTAGATTTGCTGGAAGAAGTAGGAATATTCAAGTCTACATCAGTCGATTCTCCACTATCGTAGTCTTCTTCCATCATAGAATCGCTGTGATGGACAGGAACAATCAGCTTCTTTCTGTTGTTGCCAGTCAAAGTCATCCGACGAAGATCATTCTTCTTCAAACTCTGGTCCTCCATGTTTCTAAACATGTCCTCTACCGTTTCGTCAGCATCTACATCCATATTATTTTCGTCGCTGGACTCGGAGCCATTATCTGAGCTGAAGAAGTAGTTCCACAAGTAAGAATCGTCGTCTTCATCGCTGTTGAAGCCGTTACTCTTCTTGCGCTTATGATGCTTATGTTTGTTCTTATTGTCTTTCTCTGACTTCTTCTTGTGACTCACACTGGCAATTTTGACAGACTTCATGTCGTCGTCTACATTGTTCTGTTCTTCGTCATTGCTGGAAAACAACGGAATGCCAAAGTCTACGAAATCGTCGTAGTCTGCTTCATCTTCTTCGCGAGACTCAGAACCACTATCTATACTGCTTTCGTACTGTATGACATTCTTGGACTCGTCGTTGTTGATGGCTCTGAACGAATTGAGAAGCGCATTTCTGTTTGAAGAATCACTCAAGTTGTAGTCTTCGATGTCGATTTCCTCGTCATCAAAGCCGTTATTTTCAAACTCACTCACCAAGTACTTTTCTTCTTCGCGCAAAAATGCATTCTCTTCGTCGTCGCCCAATGACCCAATCGATGTGCTTCTCTTAATGGCAGTGCTGGAGGTCTTTTTCTCAAAACTGGCGAAGTCTTCCATATCATTGTCAGCTTGCAAAGTTGCCAACAACTCATTGTCGTCAATTTCGTAATCTTCGTCCGAATTGATTTCATCGTCTCCCAATTTGGGAACCTGGATCATCAGCGAATCAAAGTTGAAATCAAAGTTGAAGTTGTTGTTTACGGAATTACCATCAGGTTTAATACTGGTGTCTACAATTTGGGGGAGGATCACCTCTTCACCTATGTCCTCCTCTTCATCTTGGTCTACGGAGTCGTCTTGGATCATCTTCGAGTCTTCTTTATCTTCTGGCTCGTCCTCTTCTTCAATGGCTGAACTGTCATCAACCTTTCCAATGTCGTCGAATTCAAAGGTGAAGTTGATGTCTTCAGGAAGGACAGCATCTGACTTTCTTCTGCCGAATTTGGGTCGAGATACCAAATTCCGTATCCTCTGTTTGGTACTGTGCTTTTCCTTTGGTTTTGTTAGTGCTACAAGATCTGAGAAATCTACTTCTGTTCCTGAGTCGTGGGCTTCGTCAAAATCTTCTCCGGTGCTGTCTTTCTGTTTCCTCACTCCCTTCATGGCCCGAACGGCCTTCATTGACTTGGCTTTACGTTCGGCCTGGAGCTTGACAAAGTCTACGTCGGAATCGTCTTCAGAAGTAGAGTACACTTCATCTTCAGATTCATCAGAATCGCTGGAAGATTCCCGAGTGTCGCACACCATAGTATACAAAACACCGAGGCCAGTCTGGACTTCTTCGTCTGAAGAGGGTTCTTCGTCTTCTTCTTCTAGGTCTTCTACATCATGATAAGCAAATTCTACTGTTTTCTTGGGTGTTCTTTTACGGGCAGCGGAATACTTCTTAGACACTGCTTTCTTACCACCACGTCTGGAGAATCCTCCAGCAAATTCTTTACGAAGATTGTGAGACTCGTTTTCTGAGACGGCCGTGAGGGACGATTCGGAATCCGAGCCGGAGTTTATCACATACGTGTTGAGGTTATGGATGGTTCTCTCAGAATCGGATGACGATGTGGTTGAATCGGCTATGCTGAATCTACGTTGATTCTGCTGCCTGTAACTATGCGACTTGTGATTCTTGCTATGGTCACTTCGGTATGCCTTGTAATTCTTTCCTCCTACAGAAGGTTTAGGTTTGGATTTCTGTTTAGGGGCAGCCAACAGCTTGGAACTGCTGCTGGACTTTCTGGGACTTTTTGCCATCTGGTAGTGAATTGGTGATGGTCTATTTCTGTTTTAATTTCTCGTTGCGCTTCAGATAAAGGTGCTATTCTTGAAGGTGCTATTTATAAAGTCTGGATAGTTGGAGTTATAGATATGGTGTATGGTTCTGGTATTCATAATCCGGGTGACTAAGTGGTACGAGCGGAGAGAATCTAGAGGTACACTGTGAATACTGTGCAACTTTTGGTGTAAAATAGGCGATTTCTAAGATTGTTCAGATTTTGATGTTTCGTATTCTTCAAATTTTTCAGATATTCAGATGTTTCAAATTTGATATACAAGGCAGATATCCGTGTCTGGAGTGTATGTCGTTTCTGAATTCTATGGTGACACGGAATTGGAACTTGCTGAAAGGCAATGAACACAGGGTTGTTAAATCGGCTGGAGCTGAGGTGTGCTGTTTCAGCAGATGTAGTCCCGTTTGGTAGGTTCTAAAACAGTAGCAATACAAGTTGCGAAAGTAGCAGTACGTGAAACTTTCTGGAGAGATGCAATAGCGGACGTGGTGTTTATCGCTAGGCCGGAAGAGTTTCAAGCGAAAGCTTTACGGAGTTGGTGCTATAGATATGGAAGATATCGTTTGTTATTGTACTCCACTCATCTCAAAAAAATTTTTCTGGTGAGATGCGAATCACAAGATAAAGGATAAGGGATGCTGCGACTGCAAAATGAAAAAGTTATGCTGATAGGAGAATAGTCGATATAAGATAACTCTACTTATGTCGTTAGGGAGAAGTTACTATAAATTCTAAATGGAGCATAAGCCTAAGGTAACACTCGTTTTTGTATATTTTGCTACGTCAGAATGGGATACGGATTGGTTGCAATTTGTGTGGTATGCCAAAAGTGGCTCTACAAATTTATCCATATTTTATCCGGTAACGCAGTCTAATATTCTGCAGCGAAATGCATTTATTTCTACATTTTCTGTGCTCCGTTTTCTCTGCTACATTTTTTCAGAATACGATGCCACCATCAGACGTATTGGGGAGTCCAGCCAATGGAATCAACATGGAAGAGAATCAGGTTATTTCAAATGTGGCTGGGTCAAGTTTGACTCGTCTTTTTGTGGTTGCAACTGTGGCTTTATCGCTAAGGTGATATTTCCATAGGGCGATGTGCATAAATAGTAATAGTAGCGACGATTTCAAGTATGAAATAATTTATTTCCAGATCAATTTATATGGGACTGATTTTTTTGAAATTAATCGTTTATTTTCAATTTCTGTTTCTATTATTGATATTGACTTTCGTTTTGAATCTGTTTTCGATTGTAGTTATTGAATTTTTTTGTATAATAATTGCTTCCTGATTGTTTGTGTGAGAACTTATTTTATCTACGATTTCTAAGATTACACTTAATACCAAATATTCATGACAATTGACATTATGTCGCTTCTAGTATATTTCTCTCGAGCTAATTCTGTTGCGGTGGCTCTTTATATTGACTTCTCCTCAAATTTCTTATGACATTCGAGATTGATATCTTCAATTCTATTTAATTCTACAATAAAAGTTTTCTCCTAATGACATCTGAGACGATGTCTCTAAAGTATTGTATAATTTCCATAATACCCAAGATTTTAAAATGCCTTCATTCTCATATTCGACACTTAAATAAATAATTACACGACATTGATTGCCATACTATTACACCATAATCTTATTATTAACTCTACATCATAGTTTACCATCACATGTTGCGGACTTCCGTCAAAACTGTTAATCTATTCATAGACTATACGGAAAACTAAAAACGGATCATACCGTCTCCTAGCTCTGTGTTATTACTGTACATTACTATGCTACTAGTACTTCTTTTCGGCCTCGGCAGTGGCTGTCAATCTGGCACTCAACTCGATCTGTTCCTTGATAACCTTGGTCAAATACTCGATCAAAGTCACATCCTGGTTGTGGGCACTAAAGAGTCTTTCCAACTCAGGCAAGTTGGTCAAGAGTTGTGGCTTGTTCAACAAGTTGTTGCTCAACAATCTCAACAAGTCAAGGTTAGCATCAGAATTGTCTACGTTCAGAATCTCAGCAAGCAAGTTGTCGATATTGCTGGTCACAGCTTCCAACTGGGCCGACAAAAAGGTAGCGTCGTTGGCTGAGTCCAACACCAAAGAAGCGGTGTTTACGGACTTTTCCCTCAAGTTGTTTAACGCTATCTTTTCGGTGACGGAGCTGCTTATCACTTCGTTGGGAATAGGTGTGAAGATGTAGTTGTTGATGTTAGCCTTCCAGCCCAACTGGACTCCACTAACTGGCTTTCCTACAGCAGCACCAATATAGGTGGACAACTTTGGTTCTGAAATACGGTTGTCTTTCAAGTAGTCGACATTCAAGTATATGGCAGGGTAAGGGTATGCTCTGTCGGTTCCTTTGGAGTAAAAGTCGTGGATCAAACCGGTGGTGTTGTCAATCGTGCTGGAAGAGCCAAACCATCCCAACACAGCATCCTTGGGATGAGCCTTCTTGTATAATTGGTATAATGTCTTGTGTGTGTGATCTTCGATGGTGACGGAATCGCCTGTCTCGTTGCAGGGCACCATGAAGGCATGCTTGATTTCAAACTCCGATAAGTCGTCTGAACGGGATCCTAAAAGAGTACCGATAATACGCTTGTCTGTGTAGAGAACTTGCTTGGAAACTATTTCTAAGATTTGGAAAAGGGCAGGAGCCTGGATCTTGACGGTCAGCGGGCCGTTGGCGGCGGGAGCACCTGGGGCAGCCACGTTGGGTCTGACCAAGTGCATATAGGAACTCTGCTCTGGCATTTGTATGTTTTCTATGGACAGATATGGACCTTGTAGGGTATTAGATATAATGCGCTGAAATATTTTGATGTTATAAAGAAAAGAATGGTGGAAAACTTTTCACGGACTATGTGCAGGTGAGAGTCGAGATACTGGGCGTGAGTATGGCTGCGAAATATTGCTAATCTTCTCATCGTGACAGTAGAAAATATGAAACAACAAGAGGAAAAGGGAGTGGTACGGCCGACGACTTGAATTCTGGAATAGTTATGGAAATACACTGTTGACTACTTGTTAATTGAAATTTGCAATTTGTTACTATTTTTATTATATTGATGTGAAATGTTTGTTATAACTGATGTACCTAAGTCAATTACCATGAGAGTTGATTTGGCTGACGAATACTCAAATAGTAGAAAGATAATGGTACAAAAATAGAATGAAATTGAAAAACAAAGAACTTGTTGATGGCAATTGAAGTGTTGTACGAACTGTATCCTGCGATCTAATCGGACCTTATGAATTATAACATCAACATTAGCGTATTGCTGAAATTGTTTTGCAGATTCTTATAATAAAATCAAAAAGTTCTAAAACAACTCTTTTCACTCATTCACTTCTTTACTCTCAAGGCTTCATAATACGTACTATTTCTATTCATATCATCTCCAGCGACATAATACGGCCAACCTTGAACCAATTCTGCCTGTCATACCCAATCGGTTTACACACGACACACAATATCAGTATAATTATTTTGAATCTTGATTCAGTCCATTCATATCTTTAATCCTCACTTACGATGGGTTCCACTTCTAACGGCAGTGAGAGACTGTCGCTGAATGTTATGTCACAACTGAATTCGTCCAGATCTAGCTGGCGACGTCCTAACTCATCTAGTTCCTCCAATTCCAACCTACCCACCAATACCTGGCTTTTTCTGGAAGAATCATTTCTAGTCCAACTGCCCAGCAGACTTCAGTACAAGATGCTGGTATCGCAAGAACTTAAAACTCGAGAGCTGGTGCATGATTTTCTTATTCGGTTGGGCCAGGCTCTCAAATTGGATGCTAGAACCATTTTGGCTGCCACTATCTACGTGAATCGTTACTATATGCGTATGCCTATAACTTCGTCCAAGTACTATGTAGCATCGGCAGCGATCGCTATCTCATGTAAATTGAACGATACCTATCGTCAACCAGATAAGATCGCATTAAATGCTTGTAATATTAAGAATCCACATCCTTCACGACCTGTAGACGAACAGAGCGATATGTTCTGGCGTTGGCGAGATCAGCTTTTGTTCCGTGAAGAGCTCATTCTCAAGACTTTGAACTTTGATTTGAACGTCGATCTTCCATATAGCATTCGAGATGAGCTACTTGATAATAATAATATCGAAGATCTAGACAGAGTGGAAGATGGCAGCTTGTTTTCTCTGAGAAAATCAGATATAGTCAAGAATACCGTATCCCTCATCGAAATGCTTTCGTCCTTGCCTATACTTGTGGCATTTGACATGGAAACTGTGTTTGGCACAGCTCTTCTTATAGTGACGAATGAAGCGGCCACTAAATTCAACGAACCCTGTCTTGCGCTCCCGAAGTATTATCTAAGACTTCATCTCAGAGTAGACTCTGCCATGTGCTACGAGTGCTTTCAGTACATCTTGAAGTTGTTGAAGTTTAGCGAAAAGGACCCACAGTGCCAAAGTAATAAGCAACTTGTCAAACGGTTGTATGCCATAGATAAAAAGACGTTTGCAAGGATTGCCGGTGAATTGGAAGATGAAAAGGAAGACTGAGAAAAAGAGAAGCAGACGAAAATGAAATTTGGAAAACGAATAGTTAAAAGAAAGAAGCAAGTATACTTGAAAAAAACAATAAATACGCACAGTTTGTCAAGTATAATTGTTGCTGTGTATGTGTTCTGTATTATATATGTATAATAGTTCTTGATAAGTAAGTCATTAAATCGAAGTCGCATTCATTTTGCAACCCTGTAGCGGCAAGAAAAATTTTTTGCACCCATTTCTCAAAGTATCCATTCAGATTATTCTTCTTCTACAAGCAAAATGGACCTCTTACCAAGTCTAGAAGAGTTAGAAGTCGACTTCAAGAGCCTTATGGTGATGTCAAATTCGGTTGAAGGTACTCCAGAAAATGACCTGTGCGACATAGAGTCATGGAGCGACGAACTTACTGAGCCCAATTCCAGCGCCACTAGTCCACGTATTGACCCCAACATAGTTCTCTATAGCCATATTGCATTTCTCTACGAACAACGAAAGTTCTATGAGCTTCTTGCATCTATTCCCAATATCAATACTAATAGCCTGTTACCACTGGAGATTCATTTAATGCTTGCCTGTACTCTATTTAGACTTGGGAGAATCACAGGTGGATTAAGGGAGATGTCCTTGGCCATTGAGTTGGAACCCATCTATTATAAAAGAGAGAAATATATCAGGACACTTAGTCAATTCTTCAGCAAAATCGGCATGAAGGAAGAAGCCGTGTCTTGTTTTGGTGAAATTATCCATATGGCCAAAGCTGAGGCTCTACAAAAGAATGACGGCGAGCATGGACAACAGATGAGTTTAAAGCTCAGAAGATATCAGGAAGAATTGGAAGCATTATTAAGGGGAGATGATGAAGATGAATTGTAAGATATACATTTATTAAATTTGTAAGAGGCTTACTAACAAGAATTCAGAGTTATGGTTGTTGAAGATTGTACAAATCTCAGCTTGGCAGAACAAGCAAAACGGTACCTATCAGCCAATGGGATGATTCCAAAAATGTCAATGGTTACCGATTGTATAGCTGTCCTGGATTTGTTGGGAAAAGCAAATAAAGCCTTGCAAGAATGGAGCGTGGAAGTAGATAAACGACCTGCAAGTGATATCTTGAACTGGATATTTGATGCCGTAAAGTATCTTGCTCCACTAAGCTTGTTTGATGAAGTTTACCATACTCTTCCATTATTGCAAAACTTCATGAACTGGGAGATGTGCAGATTTCCTGAAATTGATTACGGTATGGACCCGATTAAGTTTGCCAGGAAACTCAGAACTTGGGGAATTTCTAACAAGACTGGCATTCGCAGTTTGTGCTGTATAATTGTAAAGCATAAAGTAGTAATGGCACATATCGAGTACTACAAGAAAAACTACTCCGGTGCCATAATTCATTTTACATGGGTTTTCAAAGTCATGAAACGTCTTGAGAGAACTGTGCCCATTATCCAAACCCCAGTAGGATTTCTAAGCTTGGAAACCAAACAAGTGGTCTTACTTTACTTGTGTAATTGTTATTGCTTGGATCCAATATATTCAGGTGCTAAACTTCCGCACGTTATTACACAGATGGCGACACTCGAAAGTCCTCCTGACTCAACATACGGCCGTAGTTGTAAGTATTTCACTTTCCTTGGGTACGCGTATGAGAAGCTAGCCTACAACGAAGCCCAAAATATTATGATTTGGAAGAATGGAACTGGAACAAATGCTTTTAGGTTGAAGCAAGGTCACATTATGGATATGCTCAGGAAATACATCCTCGCTACAGCAAACAGCTTAGATGATGACCCCTCGGTACTTGAGCTTTATGATAGGATAATATGGGGAATTCTTGTTCATGGAGGTATTCATCTTAGAACCCTTTGGTTCTTCATTGTGTTGAAAAACTACTTCTATCTTGAGTTCGACTTTGGATGTTTCCAATTATCAAAAGGACATAGATATCTACAATTTGAGATTAATCGCATTCTTGACTTCTTCGTGAACGGATGGGAGATAGTTGATAAATGCAAAGATCTCTGCTCAGATATTGAAGGATTCGAAAACGATGACATCTGGAATGTCGACCACGGCAATCTCTACTTGATTCCTCAAATCTACGTGACCCTGAAGAGCCTTGTTCTTATGAATGAACAATATGACGATAGGCTCGATGTCAATTCGTTTGTCTACATGTCCAAATACCAGATCAAACCTAAGATCAAGTCATGCTTCAAGAGGACGAAAGAGACATCCATATACAAAGAACGTATAGATGCCAGTCAAGAATTGATTCATCTTTGGTGCACAGCTTATCGGGAACATCACCATACCATTCCACGAATTATCTCTGATCTAGTCGTTTAAGAGATTATAATTTATGCAAGTAGTTTATTGTTTAGACAAATTTTACAAATTTTCTACAACACGTACCACGTAGAAAACACAACCTCTTACTGATCACAGAATTGAAAACTTTCGAAGTTTTATATCTTGAAGTATTGTGAAAGTGAACCACATTGAAAGCACTAGGTTTAGCAGGCCACTTTTCCCAACTATAGTAACTCTACTTTCGCATCCATTTCCGGAAACCCGCTATGTTCTATCACGTGATTCAATGAATATCCGTATTTACCCCATATAAAAGTGGAAACCTGGAGATCATGTCAAATTGAAAAATCAAACAAAAAGTCTACTTACAGTCGATTTCAAAAGCATTTAATTGGTTATGAGTATTCCGGAAACTATGAAGGCAATTGTCTTCCACGGTCCTGATGATATCCGGACAGAGACCAGGCCAACTCCAGTTATCGAAGAGCCATTGGATGTGATTCTAAAGGTGAAGTACTCGGGATTATGTGGTACTGATTTGCACAGCTACAGGGGCCATATCAAGGGTCCAGTTGGTACCATTATTGGCCATGAGTTTGTTGGAGAAGTTGTAGCTTGTGGAGCCGACATATCCTATTCAGACTTTGCTATTGGTGATGATGTTCTTAGCACTTTCACTATTCAATGTGGACAATGCTGGTATTGTAAGCATGGATATTCTGGTCAATGCGATGTTACCAATACATTTGGTAAGGTTGGATTAAATGGTGGACAAGCTGAATATGTAAGGGTTCCATTTGCCAAATCTACTTTGGTGAAGAAGCCACAGAATGATGATGGCATTGATGACTCTGTGTATGTACTTATGGCTGATATCTTTATCACTGGGTATTACGGCGTGAAAAAGATCCGTGATTTCTTGAGCACAAAGCCAGCAGTGGGTATTGCAGCACAGGAGTTTGAGGATGTGACCATCTTGCAATTGGGTGTAGGTCCCGTTGGATTGTGTGCTTTGCGAGTTTTGAAGCACTTTGGCTTTACTAAAGTGGTATGTGTGGATAGCGTTCCTTCTAGATTGGAAGAGGCAAAGAGACTAGGAGCGTACAAGACGATCAATTTCGAGACAGACCAGAATCTGCTCAAAGAATTTATCGAGAACGAGACGGGCAATGTTGGATTTGATGCAGTATTGGAAGTGGTCGGTGCGTCGTCGGCTGTGAAAACAGCTTATGATTCTGTACGTCGTAACGGGTTCATTTCTTCGTTGGGAATGGGACACGAGCCTCTTCCGTTCAACGGACTCGATTGCTACTTGAAAAATATCAATATCTCGTTTGGCAGATGCCATTGCTGGTCTTTGTTCCCTGAAGCCTTGGAAGTGTTTGAGTCAATGAAGGCAGACTTTGCCAGTTTTATAGACTACACTACTGGGCTCGATGGGGCCAAAGAGGCATTTGAGTTATTCGACAAGCATAAAGTGAATAAGGTGGTGTTTGATTTGACGAAGTAGGATAACGAATGAAACTTATAGGTGAATCTACCAGTGCAAAGGATATTTAATCTTAGAAAGTAACAATTGAAGCAAATAAGTTGCAGCCGTTGCAGCCTGTGCGAGTGTAAGAAATTGACATTACAAAAATAGTACGATTGGCACCACAATATATAGATTCATTGTATAAATATAAACACTTATACGTATGCTTAAACTTATGTATGTAGACATAGTATTTATTCTTCCATTTGTACCATCTAGATTCTTTTCTATGTTATCGGCATTTATGTTTCATTCCCCGGCTCTCTACGTTGGTTCATTTCTGTATGCAAACCTAGCATTCCATACAAAATGATTCAGATGTCGGACCGCATCGGATGAGCCCAATAGATCCAAACTCTTCTCCACTACTAAAAATGGGTAAGAAGGCCAGAGGAATGAATTCGTTCTCGTTGCATCTGAATACAGTCAAACCGGAGGGAGGCTCCTTTCTTCTGGCTAATTCCACGGAATCAAATGTCCGTAACTCCCCGTCTTCCATATTAAATCTTCCACCAATAAATGCGCAGAATAATTTCAGCAACTCAAGCAATCTTGGAGGCTGTGGAACCGGTTCAATCTCACCTAACCCACACGGATTTCAGAGAGAAGGCAAAGTACCTATAGGTGAAAGTAACATCACTAACGCTGGTAATGCCGGTAATGTTGGGACAGGCATACTAAATAGTCCTATCGGTAATATTAACTCTCCTTCCAACCCCAACGGTGCATTTGGCACTTTTGCAGTGCAACCCGCAATTCGGTCATCTTCTCTTCACAGAGAAGGCGGCAGCGGGCGACATGGAGAGTACCCTTCACAAGTAGGAATTTTCAATCTTCAACATCCCATTATGAATTCACCCATACAGCAGGACTACCAGAGCCAACTAGGTATTGGTGCCAAAGGACGTATGAGAGTGTCCAAGGCTTGCGATCGATGTAGAACTCAAAAGATCAAGTGTTCAGGGACCCATCCTTGCGGAACTTGTGTCAAACATAAGAAAGAATGCACGTACCTGACAAACTTCTCTACGGGAGCTGGTGTCAGTGGTGTGACGACTCTGGCCAATCCCCGTGAACAACTTCTCTTTCCACAGTACAAGAAACAGAAGTTGATGGTTGAACCGTTTGGTTTGCCCGTGGTAAACCGGTCAAACGACAGAGACTACATCTCGCACTTGGAAAACAGAGTACAATACTTGGAAAACTTGCTTTCCAATAACACGATGAAGACATTCAAGGATCCACAGATTGAAGAGCCAGAGAATGTTGAACTTGAACTGTTGCTCATCTCACCAAGTAGTAAATGGAGATGGCTGAGACGTCACCAGAACCTTCTTCTTATCGAACTCTGTAAGTCGATGTATTCCAACCTCTCCGAAGATCTGAAGCAGTTGGTCACGTTACCTAGAACCCAGTACTTTGGTTGGAACATGTCGGGATGCCATTATGTCAGTTCCGAGGAGTTACCCAAGTTGCCCGACATAAGCGTAGATTCCGGGAAGTATATCGATTTCTTCTTCCAGGAAATCAACCCGTTGTTTGCGATTTTGCACGAGACAGTGTTCAGAGAACAAGTCATCGCCTACGACAAGTTGCTTCGTGAACAATTGACTTTGAACAAAAACGTAAACGACAGAGACTCCAAAACGAACCAGACGCGCTTGTTTAGTGCCAAATTGTTCTTGGTGTATGCTTTGTCTATTCGGTTTCTTGAAGTCCAGAAACCCAAGGGCCCCTCTATGGAAATGCTCAAGATCGAAGAGCTACTCTTCAAATACGCATATAAGGTTGTGTCTATCTTAGCATTTGAATGGGAATCTTTTGAGTTGATTCAGAGTTGGTTGTTGATCACGTTGTACTTAAGAATTACTCACCGTCAGACCTCAGCTCACCACGCGCTTAGCCAGGCTATCACCATGACTAGAGCCATGGGATTAGGACAAGACAACCCTAAACTAGCTGTTTCTTTTCCCTACGAACGATTGAAGGCCAAAAGAATTTTCTGGTGCGTCTATACGTTTGACCGGTTGTTTGGCTTGCAAACTGGTCGATACTGTGCTCTCAGAGATGAGGATGTGGTTCGCGAGTTTCCTGATTTCGACTTTGAAAAAGAATCCCAACGAGACGACTGGATAACCATTCCAGCCTTTGCCTTACTCCAGATTGCAAGAATATCCAACTTCGTGCATACCTCTGTTAATGACCATCCTTCACTTATCAAGTATCAACAGATAAACAAGGAGTTGGTCATTCTCCATGACTGGTTCAACTCTGTAGGTTTCCGTAACGACTTGCTATTCAACAAAGGAGCGGCACTTGATGCAGCAGTCGAAGATGGAAACTCAGTTAGAGCTGTTAGTTCTATGGTCAAGGCTCAGGTCAAGTTGCATTACTACGATCTTGTATTATGTATTCACGGAAAGGTGCTATTCAATTATATAGGCAGAAGAATTACCAGCAATGGTTTGAAGCTCGAGATGGTGATCGATGCTTCACGTGGAATAATCGAAGTTCTAGATAAAACCAACAAGGCAGGTCTCTTGTATACCCCATGGTACTTGGTTCTCTTGCTTTTGTTCAATGTTGGTGTCAACTCCATCGCGTTGATCAACAGTGGCATTTTTGTCGAACAGTGCCGAACCATCTTGAAAGATACTATCAAATTGCTCACTATTTTGAAGAAGGCCTCTGTGCGCAACGAGCAAGGCAAACTTGTCATGAAAGAACGATTCAAGATGGTCAAAGAGTGTGTATGGGCACTCAAGATGGCCAACAGAATATTGACTTTACGTTTAGAAGAAGATATTAGAGCGTTGAATACAATTGGCACAGACCACGGTTCTTCAGATGTCAATAAACAAATCTTCCTGCAATTAGGAATGAATAATGAACCAGGAGAAGGTCAATCTCTTCCAGAAAAGAGCAAGGACGAGTTCAATGAACTCTTCGAAAAGCAACTTCATAGAGCCGACGAGCCCCAAGAAATGGTTGCGATCCCTGCGCCAGTGTCAGGAGACAGCATCACTCCAAGCTCGACTACTTCTATGGACTTCGGTCGCAGTGACCCTAACTATACTATTCCTAAAGTTGAGCCAGGCGAAGCCGGCAACCTCTTGAGCAACTTGCAATGGTTCGATCAATGGTTGGACTTCAACTACGATCTCTCATAGAGTAAATAGAGTAAATAAGAATAATAATAATGAAACTGTTACGGAAGTAGTAATCCAATAAATCCGAATAGCATGTGCCGTTTTAACAGTAAATGCAAAGCTGCCCTTAAAACACAAGCCATCAAGCTGGTTGAAGCCGTACAGAGCGGGGTCGCTCTTTCAAAATCTAATTCTGCAAGAGGAAGACTTGCATGAAACAGGAACTCTTTCCGATCCTGCTGAATAATTAATCCACTAATTTGCACCCAAACAAGAGGTAGGGGATTCCTGAAAAAAAAACCTAACTGTATTCCACGAAATTGATTATCTACTACGGAATACGGAAGACTTTCTGGTTTGGGACGTCAGTTGACAAAATGCAACTGGCGACAATTCGAATATGTCTACAAGGACCCATTTCCTAATATGGAGAATGCTCCAGAATAACAGGAACGTGCACGGAAGGTGAAAGGAAGGTGCAGGGCAGATTTAAAAATTATGGAGAATCAGCACGGAACTTTAGAAAATTATTCTTGCTTCTGTATGGGTTGCAGAAATCATGGTTCATTTACTGGGGTCAGAGTTTGGGGTACAGAAAACCAAGATGTACAAAGCAGCAGTTTTTGTAGTTATAAGTGAAACAGTACCTCAGTGGAGGATGCCGGGCAAACACGAAATAGATAGCACTTCTTTTTACGTTTGGTGGCACAATGGGGCCAAAAAATCCATAGACATCATCAGATACTTATAAATGTTCGTCACAGTGTGGAAGAGGTTGGGAAACGTAGCAACTTTCATGGAAAACTTCGGAATTGTTGGGAACTTCCCTACTCGCAATAGCAAACGCATCCAACTGTGTACAGAGAAAATGTCTCCATTCCACAATCTACGTTTCCACATTTCTACAATTCGAGAATATTCCTCAATAGAATAATACGAAAATAACACCACCATCTGGCTTGAGTTGAAATAAGGTTCATATCTTGCAAAGAACATCTGGCCGTGCTTATACGTCTAGAGACCTCCAACCTGTAAAGTTATTCTAAACCGCGGAGAGCAGTTGCATAAAGTTTTTCCGAGCAGCATACAAAAGTGCGTAACCTGGAAATGCCACAGTACATTATGCAAACTGTGGTGGAGTACAATCCAAACGGGATGGAATGGAAGACATAACTATGCGAAAAACATCTAAATCTGGCAGATGGGTGCAATTACAGCAAACTGAAAACAAACAAAATAACAACAGTACCCCGGACGGGAACCACCTTAGTATACGTTTGGCACAGATGTGGAGAGAATGTTGCAAAGCAAATTGCTTTTGAAATCTAGCGAGTTGGGGTACATTCTGCCAGCATTAATGCAGTTGGGGGAGAATGGGGAAGCGTTTCTTCCGGGCACCTCTCCTATTCTGGGACTGCTACACAGCTTATCTATGTAGGCTCGTGGTTACATTTCCGAAATGAGCAAAATGGTCAGAAATACTCGCATGGAAAAGGGGAAGTTATTTCGGTAGAACAAACTACAGCTGTCATCGCCGAAACTATTCCATTAGCTAGAATAGGGAAACATTCCTGTTGTGGAGATCATATACTTTCTCAAAATTTAAATTTAACTTGTATTGAATAGGGGAAGTCAGGAGATTTATTTAAGTAAACCCAAAAGGCTAAAAGGTCGAGCAGGCTGGCACATCAAAAAAAATCGTAAATTATGAAAAGATGTTTCACCAAGAAAATAGCAGTATTCATCCGCTAGATTGCTGGAAGGTGAAACAACGCTTTTATGGGGAATTTTCTGACGACATTTTAGATAGAAGAAAGTCCAGGCAGCGCCAGAAATCAATGGGCCGAGCTAGTCATCTCGGTACATTATTCCCATTTGGAACGATTTTCGCAATAATAACTCCATAGTAAATTTTTTTCAACAAACAAGATGCACCCCAAGAAAGACATTACCGTTCGGAAGCAAACGGCGGGGTCCGGGACTGGACTGACAGACGACGACGTTGGTCGTGTTCGGCCGCTGGAGCAAAATTAAAATTCTTCAGCACGTTTACCTGTGGGGCAAAATTATTTGGGTGTGGGGGCGGGGCGGATCCGCTGGATGGCAGTATTAAGAGCTTTATCTTTATGCGTTATCATGCCACCTGCAATATGCTACAAGGAAGAAAGAAGCTGCAACCGTGAAAAAGAGAACGCCCGCCCTGAATGAACAAGGGGCCATATTCGTTCTGCTGTACGACGAATGTCGTTGTTTCTCCACCAGTGTATGGGTCTACCGAATTTCTCGTATTTACCAAGAAGATGAAGAAACTGAATTGCCACATGTGGACGGGGTGCAAGAGGCCTTGCTATTCAAGGATGACTTATTGGAACTATGTTGAAGTTCACCTCAGTGGAAAGACCAAGTTCCTATCGCCCGAGGAGACATTTTGCTATCTTCGCTTTTTTATCTATATATTGTGTATTTGCACATGATAGTTTTAGTAGTTTGAGCCCAAGTCTAGATACTAACTAAATTAATCCCACATTTATTGAATCTGGCTACCCCATGGGCGCCCTCTACCCGAATACAACCGTTATGTAGCTCTAAAACAGTAGTCTGTAGGTGTTGCGTATTTTCCATATTTCTAGAGATCGGCACATCTCCGGACCGCAACACTCAGCATGAGCTCAGAAACCAAGATAGACTTCCCGTGAAGCCCAGGTAGGGTCTGGTGAGCACACCACTTTGCTAGTTATCCAACCTGTGTGTCCCGTTTGGGCTGTCTCGGCAGTACTGGGATCTTCACCTTGCAGACATGCCTAAACGGGGCAACTGATTCTGAAGATTGGGTCTGCCACAAAAGGCAATCGAATCAAACCAGCGCATACATGCACTGTTGAAAATTTTACAGATTGGAGGAGGTCCAGTTGTAACACTAAACCAATAGAGGTTCAATCAAACTGGGGGGAAGACATCAGCGTTGGGTTCACCAAAAAGGTCGTGGGGTCGGATAGAAGTGATGTCAGCACTTTGGTCAAAGAAGAATAGTTAACACCGACCGTAACTGACCAAGGTGAACTTCCACCAGCAGGAGTAGGACCAGGCCAGAAAGCCAGAAATCGTCCCGAAGTAAGTGGAATAACGAAGCTACAGGATCACAAAATGTGCGATGAGGTAACATTAGCCCGAACTGCGTATAGCTGAGAATGGGTAGAGAATAGTATACTTTTCGGACTTGCAAGTTCTTGCAATTGCAAATGCAACTACATTTTAGTCTTGCTAGTCTACATGACCTCCTCACTTGAACTAGACTACAAACTTCACCAGCGACGGGATATTTTCTTCTTGGCCATCTGTCCGCTTGAAGTCACAGAACAGAGAGGAAGAGGAGTACAAAACATTAGAAGATTAGCTTTCATAGGATGTGCAACAGTGAACGGTCATGTCATCGAGCTGAGTCATTGTAGTTATTTCTCCCAGCAAAAGTCGTAAAAAGTCTCATGCTCAACAATGGTCACAATATCAAATTGCCAGGTAAGATGGTGCCAAAACGCGATGGAATGCGGGTATTATGGGAGTGTCGGATTATTTCGTCGCTATAGCTGAGGAAACCGGAAAAACTTTTCGCAGGATGGAGTGTGACTTGACCTGCATTGATGCACAAGGTGCGTTTGCTGTTTACCTGCTTTTCTTTTTCCACGGGGTTGTCGATGGAGGTTGCACCGACTGTGCGAGATGTAGGAGGAAATAATATTTTGCAGTGCGACATTTTCTATGAAACAAAAAAATATTGGAAAATGTCGTATTTGCTGGGGGCTTCATATATATTCTTGGATAAAGTAGGCGTTAATGTTAAATACCTTTTTTTTAGGCTTCTACTTTTCTCCCGCCACAGTAAATTTCGTGAAATAAAGAGCAAGCTCATACCACATTGACGATATTAGTGTTTAAGCGTATTGCGTCTAGTAGTCAAAACTAACATAGACAAAAACCGCAAAATCGATAGCATAACACACTAGTAAGGAACGGAACCTTCAAAATATTCATTCCATTTTTTCAACCTATACAACTCACTCAATACAAACAACTAATTTATCAACTTTTCCATATAAATTCACAGCTTTTCATCCTCATAACTTTAATTTCTCGATTTTTCAAATTCGTAACTTCTCATCTAATACATTAATACCCATCAATATGAGTGAACCAGCAGTTGAAACCATCCACAAGGAAAAGAAGTCGAAAGAAGACAGACCATACAAATGCACTTTTTGTGACAAAGCGTTCCACCGTCTTGAACACCAGACCAGGCACATCAGAACTCACACTGGCGAAAAGCCACACGGCTGTACATTCCCCGGCTGTACCAAGAGATTTTCCAGAAGCGACGAGTTGACGAGACACTTGAGAATCCACAACAACCCTTCTTCCCGAAAGAGAAAGAGCAAAAACGGCCCTATCGGCAGTAACGGGAACATCGCTAGTCCCACCAGTGTGATCAATAGCAATGGTCAGATGAATGGAGACGGTATTCCTCTTCCAGTACAACCTGTTTTCCAACAAGTTTCGACAGCCATCCCCTTTTCCATAGACAGAAACGGCAACGCCGTTTACCACCAGCCGTATCCCGTCTACTTTATTCCACAGCAAATGCCTCCACAAGTACAGAATAGCGTTCTGACAGGATCGTTACCGAATATGAACTTAACATATAGCTCTATTCAGAACCAACAAGTTCAGCAAGCTCAAAATCAGCAGATTTCTCAGCAACTTCAAAACCAGCAAATTCATTCACATCATCAACAGATTCAACA
The DNA here is from genome assembly GCA_030564745.1 of Scheffersomyces segobiensis. Taxonomy (NCBI): domain Eukaryota; kingdom Fungi; phylum Ascomycota; class Pichiomycetes; order Serinales; family Debaryomycetaceae; genus Scheffersomyces; species Scheffersomyces segobiensis. Next base: position 788,021 of record JAKTZB010000005.1, read on the forward strand.
ACATCCTCAACCTCAGCATCATTACAAACAAGAAGGATCTGCAGTATTCTCATTACCTTCATCTCCAACAAATGTCTCTTACGGCAACAGAACTGGAAGACCAGTGATTTTGGACGCAACAGTGCTGTCTGATGCCATCAGACTTCCCACTATAAGCAATTCTCAGATGACGTCTCCTTCTTCTGTTAACCGTCTTCCAGCCATCAGTAAACTGCAGTCTACGTCTTCGATTTCTTCTGGACAACTATCCAGCCATTCTGGACTGATGTCTACAGCCAACTCTGCTGCAGAGTCATTGGGGACTTCGCCAGACAACTCGTCCAACAGCACGTTCTCGATACATCCACCAGCTCACCACACTGCGCCATCGTTCAGCAACTTGAATGAGTACTTCCAACAGAATCAACAGAAGTATAACAACAGCGCTCGTTTGTTCAATGCGCTGCTGACATCACTCAGTTCTTTAAGTGGTAAGATTAAATCTTCTTCCTCTGCTACGAACTTGACAACATTATCATCTTTCCAGAGAATGACTCCTTTGAAACCAGCACTTAGTAGCACGGCTTCAACAAGCAATATCCGAACCATAAGTGGAAGCAACTTACATATTCCTAAGCCTTCTTCTTCTACGTCTTTGAATTTGGAATTTTTCAATCCGCAGAATGGCCATCCTTCTGGTCCTTCTAATAAGAAATCTAGACCCAATTCGCCATCTCTGACACCCTCTCTGACACCCTCTCTGTTGCTCATGACATCATGTTCCATGTCCAGCAACAATACGTCGATCAGAAAAGATGGACACGGTCAGTTCCTCATTTCTCCAAATGATACTCCGCTCCAAACACCTTCTCAATCGCCCCACTTGCAGCCTCAAGCGTATAACCACGACGTTGAAAAGAACGGCATGAACTTGATTTCTGCTGCTGCTCGAAACATTCAGAATGAAGAGAACAAGAGCATTGCAACGACTGGAACTCAGCTTCCTCCCATCAGATCTGTTTTGAGCTTCACCAACTTGAGCAGCTTTCCTCCACCATTAACCGGAGGTTCTAATGCTCTCAGCACACCAGCAGATGAGGATGGAAAGAAGTCCAGAATCGCCGACTTGCTTAGCTAAGCTATGCAAGCTGGTTGATATGTAGATGACTTGACGATAATGGTATGATACGGTAATTAGTAAAATAGTTCATAATAATACGCGATTTATAGAGAGATCCAGATGAATGAAGAAAATAGAGGAGAGAAAGAGATGGCTATGAAGGCAGAGATTACTGTAATAGTTTACTCAAACAAAGCCACCACAACTTTGAAACTATTACACTAACGACATAGATAGAACCACAAGATAGGTTCCTTTCCAAAGTATTATAGAGAATTCAATATGTAATGTAGTGCAAAAAAGGGATGCAGCAGATAGAGAACCCGAATATTTTTTGAAAACCGATTGACTACGGAGTCCTCATGGGGCTCGGAGAATCTCAATCATCCGTCATATTTCGTCAGTGTTCACTGGCGTTGATGTTGAGAAGTTTCAACTTTGAATTCTCGGATTATCTCAACGATGTGGTAAAGCCTATCTCAAAACAGAATGTGTGCCTGCCAACACACTGAACTGAAACTTGAGCCAATAGTCGAAGCTACAACTACCGCAGGGTTTAATCCCACTCCACATAATGAGGCTTACCCCCAGACTCTGGGGCACTATCCAGTGGATAAGACTGGGGTACGGGGCAAAATGTAGGCAGAAAGCTGAAGATGGCGATCGACTATTTGGTGGGGCAATTCAAGATGGTGGACGTACCCCACCTAGTTCTATGTAACGTTACCATATTTTGTCACGGCTGCGTGGAGATTCTGGTCTGTATGCGCCGAAAAAGGACAGAAGGGCGGGCATCGGAAAATATCTAAGTCCTGTGGGGGTTTACCCGGAGAAAATATTGTAGTGGTGAAAAACAAGAGGATTGACCTTCTCTGGGGTAAACTTATTATATTGGAGGCACACACGGCGAAGCGAATTGAGTGTAATAATGAGAGCGAGAAAATGCAAGCAGCACAAGCGTTGAGAGATCTGCACTGGTACTCTAACAATGTTGAACTAATAAAGAAAAGAAAGTGAAAAATCTGAAGTGACGTCGAGCCCGACTATTGAAACACTTCTGTCACTTTACTCTGCCTACTCTGGTTCGTCAGATCCTTGAGTCCCGACTGTCACCATCTATGTCCAACGCCAATGATCATACTTACACACTTGGGCAAACCAAAATCTATAAACTTGACTCCATGGATCAATTTCTCAGACAGACAGTTTTGTGTGGGCAAGAAATTCTTCGCCAGTATGCAGGTGGATACACGATGCGGAGAAATTAGTGACAAGATGAAATGAGGAAGAGATTCGTTGGCGGATCAATATAGTGTCAGCCAAACCGAGAGGAATGCGGGCAGACACCGACTACCATCTTCAGCTAGATCCAGACACTTCCACTGGCACGGACCCAGACACCAGCTGCTTCTATTTGAACGGAGCCAGACAGGTGGATCCTCATCTCGTGATTAGCGTTCGCCCTACAGGCCGAAGTTATTGCGTAGTTTCCGGATTGGGAAATGGTTCCTAACTTTTTTGTGGTAGGTCGACGCGGACACATAACAGAATAGTCTGGAGTGAAAGGTACAAGAGAAGCAGTGTCTGGGTGTGAAGGTCGATTACAGACAGACACCAATCTACTGAGAACTACCTCAGTTATAGAGACAGAAAAAAGGCACAAAAAGAATTGACTGATAAAGTAACAGTAATAAAAGCAAAGTAAGTTAGGAGTGTAATAGGAACGCAAAAATGACAGGGGGAATAGTAGCACCACCACGTTTGGTGGCACTTTTTACCCTAGCAATAATAGAAAGCCAGCTACATCAGAACTCGTAGATGGTGCCAAAAGCAATTGGGACCACAGACACTAATGGATTCTTACATTATTCGTATTCAGACACAAACCCCAGGGTCGGCGGTTTCTGTCTGCGCTCCTCCAGCACCTTCTTCCTCAACCCCAGAAGGTGCACACTGCAGACACACATACATACGAGAACCTGGAACAAATATCGGTGTCGGTGACCGAAATGTGCAAACCGAGACACGACTAATAATAATAGTGACAGCTACAATACCGCCGACAACAGGTGAGGTGACAGATGGGGAGCCAATTAATGTCTGAAAATTGGGGTATATAAATGGCGATTCTCCGTAGAATTTTCCAGTTTTCGTTTCATTTCTCCAGTATTCTTTTCTATACAACTATACTACAATGCCTTCTATCAAGTTGAACTCTGGTTACGAAATGCCAGCAGTCGGTTTCGGCTGTTGGAAAGTCGATGTCGACACCTGTTCTGAACAGATCTACCGTGCTATCAAAACCGGCTACAGATTGTTTGACGGTGCCGAAGATTATGCCAACGAAAAGTTAGTTGGTGCCGGTGTCAAGAAGGCTATCGACGAAGGTATCGTCAAGCGTGAAGACTTGTTCCTTACCTCCAAGTTGTGGAACAACTACCACCACCCAGACAACGTCGAAAAAGCTTTGAACAGAACCCTTTCTGACTTACAAGTTGACTACGTTGACTTGTTCTTGATCCACTTCCCAGTCACCTTCAAGTTCGTTCCTTTAGAAGAAAAATACCCACCAGGATTCTACTGTGGCGACGGTGACAACTTCGCCTACGAAGACGTTCCAATTTTGGAAACCTGGAAGGCTCTTGAAAAGTTGGTTAAGGCCGGTAAGATCAGATCTATCGGTGTTTCTAACTTCCCAGGTGCTTTGCTCTTGGACTTGTTGAGAGGTGCTACCATTAAGCCAGCCGTCTTGCAAGTTGAACACCACCCATACTTGCAGCAACCAAGATTGATCGAATTCGCTCAATCTCGTGGTATTGTTGTCACCGCTTACTCTTCGTTCGGTCCTCAATCTTTCGTTGAATTGAACCAAGGTAGAGCTATAAACACTTCTCCATTGTTCGAGAACCCAACCATCACTGCTATTGCTACCAAGCACGGTAAGTCTCCAGCTCAAGTTTTGTTGAGATGGTCTTCCCAAAGAGGCATTGCTATCATTCCAAAGTCCAACACTGTCCCAAGATTGTTGGAAAACAAGGACGTCAACAGCTTCGACTTGGACGAACAAGACTTCGCTGACATTGCCAAGTTGGACATCAACTTGAGATTCAACGACCCATGGGACTGGAACAAGATTCCAATCTTCGTCTAAGGAGATTGTTTTATAGAGAGGAATAAAACCTAATATACATTGATTGTACATTTAAGTTGATAATTTGTAGCTGCAGATATTATTGGAACGTAAAAGCGTCTGAGTGTTGTCTATTTTCACAGATGCTGGGCATTGTGTAAGAAGCATATAGAGCTACATCAATTAATGGATAAGTAGATCATATCCTCAATTTTAGAAAACTATGAACTTCTAAACAAATCATGTCCGCCAAATAAACGAAACATATTTTTTTTCGCATCCAAAACTTAAAGCCATAAATCACATTTATCGTTATTTGATAACATTCCCCTCTTATCATTCACCACATCAATTCATCACATAGCATAAAAGCGCCCAATAAAGACCAAAATCACTTCTGCATCATATCTAATCAATAGTGCCATTTTAAGTAACATTACCGGTAAGAAACTTCTATTTTTTTAGTCTGCGTTAACGAGATGCATATTGATGTAACGTAACACCAGAAGCATCCAGTTGTACAGTCAGTGGTATAGTATATACCATACAGCACCCTAACTACATTTAGATAGATTCCAACACGGCTGGTCTGCCCAAGCTGAGTAACTTTAATCTAGAGACAAAGTCATCTCTGTTGATGTAGGCACCACACATTCTTCTCTTACCCGTGAACTCTGTTCTGGAGTGGAAACATCTCCAGTTGTCGAAGATCAAACACTGGCCTGGCTTCAACTGGTAAAAGATTTCGTTTTCAGAGTCAGTAATGATTTGAACCCAATGTCTGATAGCAGCATAGAATTTAGGTACATCAGCTGGATTAGTCCAACTGTCCATCGTGGATCGATCGCTTTGATTCCAGCGAACCTGGATCAACTCGCCCTCTGCGTCCAACTTAAAGATAGGCTGAGGAATATCAGGCTGAATGCAGACTTTTTCCTCGCCGGCAGAATGGGCCGGAATGGGGATTCTGGTCAAGATTTCATAACTTTCTGGATGGTTTTTCTTCAATATGTTTGCGCATTGGAATGCATCCACAAGCGAAGTAGTACCTCCTGTTCCATCATGGTACAATAAGTGGAACAATTGTAATCCTGGGGTGTCGGACCAGTAGGTCCCATCAGTATGAGACGAAATGTCGATGTTTGTATATGCAGTGTCTGCTTTTGAGAGATCACTCGTGAAGTCCCAGAAACCGCCGTAGTGTGTTGGTCTGATGTAGCAGAGCTTCTCACAAAGCTTCTCGGTGTCTTCAGGAGTCACTGGAACATTGTCGATGAAACAGAAGCCGTGTTTCCAGATCTTGAGAGTCCAATCGCGAATAGCATCTTCGTTATCGGTGCCTTCGTCCGAATCAATGACCTTGTTGAAATCGACAGTTGGCAACGTGTCCTTGATATCGGCAACCTTCCATAACTTCTGGGCCAAAACCACTTTTTCTCCCGCGAGTTTCTCCCCTACGGGTACCAATCTGGGCTGGTAGGAATGAAGATAGAGCCAGGAAAATGAATACGACGACTTGTGGTCTTCCTGGTTCCAGACAATTTCAAGGGCTGGGAACTTGATTTCGATATACAGTGTTCCTATATCGGCGCTAATAGTGGCAGAGTTCAACAATCTCTGTTTGGTAGCAGGATAGTAGCATTTTTCACAGTGACAATTGTCTCTCAACCAGATATTGTGGTAGACTGAAGATTGGCCGCTGGACCATTTGATCTCGACAGAGTCTGGCGAAATGGCAGTAGCCGAAGTGATTGAAGGAGAAGTCATGACGTCGCAATTGAGTCGGAGAACAAAATAGAGCAAAAGTTAAACACTCGTCAAGGTGTGGGAAATGAAAAGCAAAATGAAAAGTGAAAAATTCGTATCGAAAATCGAAACTTCATACCGGCGCCGATTTGAGCAACATGCACTTATATTGGCCATTTGGAATGTCACACAAAATCGAAACTCTTTGCAATCAATGAGATAAAGGAAGTACGAACTTCTGAAGTTCAATTGTGTCCAAGAAAGAAAGTAAAGATAAAATTAGGAGAAGAGGAAAACATACGAACACATCGAGATAGAAGTCTAACAGACACAAATTTCTATCCAAATTAAAATACTTTAATGCTCATTATTGAAGCTCGATCAGGATGCTTGAGGAAATCCAAACTCTTACCCCAGAAAATGACAAAAAACGGTTTTGCGATGTCGAATTCTATGAAATTGACACAAAGTTCCAAGACTTCGAGTCTACTTTTGCTTCCTCAGAACTCATTGCAATTCAATTTCTTCTGTTGACTCTTTTACAGACTCCCACAAGAAAGCAGAGGCTTGTGACTTTATTCCAGAGATAGACTGCATACCGTTCAATCATCAGATCATCTATTCCATCTTCAAGTCAGAGGCAACTCTATTCACACCGACTCGTAGCAAATACACGGAAACCAAAGCAAACCAAGACTTTCTCCACTTAACAGGGCCAATATCGTTATTTCCTCACTATCCGTTTTCCTTGGCCGATTCTCTACCCGAATCTACTCCATCCACTTAGCTTTTTCATCTTATCTCATACCTGCATATTAATATTTTAATACACAGTCCCGCCCCTACCTCTCCTTGGAATGCCATTATAATTGTGATTGTCTTGTATTGGCCTTCTTTATCCCCAAACATACAGCAAACCGCAATTACTTCGAAACAGAGCATCAAAACCTTTGCTACAAGCCCCCTGCTACCTGTAGCCACACCCGCGCCACCAGGACCGACTGTCTGTCTGCCTAACCGTGTCTGCGTTTAGCGTGTCTGACTGACTGTCTCTGACCATACAGTTTTTGATACTTCATCGATCGTCCGACAAGAATATCCTGAGTCTTGACCCAAGGCAGCGTCTGATATTCCATATCAGGAACAAGTCTTTCACAGCAAATCCGCGATACCATTATTACTGTAAATTCTAACCATCACCACACTTCATAGTATTATATTACCATCCAGTTTCTTTGTTGTATCTTTTGTCTGCATTCTGCCAGCCACAACTACCGAGTTCTGTACGTTCCCGAAGTTTCAGTCTTATACCATCATGTCATTGCTTGTATCTGAAAACATAGTTGTTCACCATCCCGACTGGGTATCGATGGATATCGACAAGTTGGGACGTTCTTTGTACAACTCGGAGGACCATCCTTTAAACGACCATGTCCGCAGCTTAAAGACTAAAGCCGTGAAAGAAGCATTGGCCAAATACAGAAATGATAATCTGCGTACGTGCGAAAAGTTGTCAGAAGAAAATGAACTTGAAAAACCTCAAGCATGCCCAGACATCCAAGAAATACAAGTGGAACCAAAAGAGTCTGGAAATTCCAATCGATTTCAGCAAGTATCTGACGGTAAATCCCTGCTCGATGTGTTTCTAGAATTTCTGCGATCCACGGACGGTCTCATCTCCAATGATCTCAGAGTCAGTATATGGCCTTTATTACTTGGAATTAACTTGGATTCCGACCAGAACCCAGAAACTGATCTCAGCTTGTTGAGTATCAGTTCTTCTCAATCGTCGTTGACAAAGAGCTCGACTAAACTAAATACTGCGGCAGTTTCATTATTTCTAGATGAATTGCAATGTAACGATTTACCACCTCACAAAGACGAGGATCAGGTCAAGCTCGATATCCAGCGCTCGTTCACTATCTTGAACCACATCCAAGCCATGCTGCACCAGTCGGCCGATTCGTATACAACCATCTTCTCTAAGGCCGATATTGACGAACTTAAGAAGAGGTTGTTGAACTTGATAATCAAGATCTTACGGAAGTATCCTTGTCTTAATTACTATCAGGGTTACCATGATATCGCCAGTATAGTTCTTCTAGTCTGTAACGAGCCCCAGTCTGCGAACCTCAATGCAGATCTGGAATCTCACTTCAACTATTCGATCAATGAAGAAGTGGCATTCAAGATCTTGGAAACTTTGACTGTTTTCCATTTACGTGATTTCATGACTACAGACATCAACCTTTCAATAAACCATCTCCGTCTAATACCCGCCCTTTTAGAATGTGCCGATAGCTCCCTTTTTGAGTTGGTCAAACAGACAAGTAACTCGTATAGCCATTCCAATGGCTTGTACTATGACTACAGCTTTTACCAAGCATTGTCGTCGCTCTTGACGTTCTATTCGCATGACTTGTCTAACATACAGCAAATACTCATTCTCTGGGACTTCAGCTTGAGCTATAATTCAGTGTTGATAAATGTATATATATATGTGGCAGCGTTGATTTTCTTCAAACAGGATATCTTTGCAAAGTTGAACATTTCAGGGGAAGACACGAAGGATTTTTCGGCTGTAGACCAAGATGTGGTACACACGTTACTTTCTCCGGCCAACTTACTAGATGGGTTAACTGATGACGACCTCATAAGGATATTGAACAAAACCAAGAAGTTAGTGGATTCATATTCTTTCCACAGCCTAACAAATGCTGCTTCGACATTTGATGTTTGGTTCAAACACTATAACAAGAACTCAGTGTTGATGAACACTTCTGCTTTCGACTTTAATTCTTTCTACAAACACAACCACTTCCTGTACTTGTTAGTTAACGAAAAGCCGTTGGAGACTGTAGAGAAAACGAATAACTCGCTCAATGACCTCATGCAACTTCAAGACGAAGAGATGTCCAATCAGACCATCCATGACTTAGCCGTACGACAGAAGATCACAGATCAACAGGAAGAGTTAGCCAACTCTATGTGTGCTTCAGTTACAGACATTGAATCTAGCAACCCTCATCTGCTATCTTCTTCATTGACCTTAGGGTCCTCGGCTTCTTCTATCAACACCAACATCGTGCATACATCTTCGATGCTCTTAAAGAAGATTTTCAGAAGTGAGTCTCATGAAGATGAAGTCAAGGAGAAGAAGAAGTTGATCAACAGAAACAAGGATCGCCACATTTGGTTCAATAACATTTACAAGATCAGCTTCACCATCGGTTTTGTAGGGTTCATGATCCACTTCTTATTGACGCGCAACCATTCAGCCTATATCAACGGGTATATGAAGTTGTTCTCCCTACCTTCGACAATTAACAATATAGGCTCCAATATTATCCAGAATGAGCCCATTAGCATGATAGCTACCGAAATCACACACATAAGTTCTGAATTGTCCAACGATGTCGGTGAAGCGTTTGGAAAGGTATGCTACTTCGTTAAGAAGTCGGATATCGTCACTTCCAGCATCAGCATAGGCCAAGTGGGTCTAGGAAGTCTACGTAATACAATATTTGGTTTCATTTCTTAGTTCTCTTTATTCTTTGATTATTAGTTGCGTGATTCTGGCGTTGCATCTACGAGGTATTTATTGTACTCTTAATATTTCCGGATTTCCTTTTACCATTTACTTCTAATATACTATTTATTCATGTACCTCAAAGTATCGTAGATCAACCCTTTATTCATATACCTTCGAAGTCGATCTCGTAGATCAACACTGTGTCAGTGTAGGACGCGTGGCCCCAACCCCTGTTTCCACTAGCACTGATCATAAACCTGCCAGTATCGTCTACATGGAGAGCACTAAGGATTCCTCCATGATGTCCAGGTACAATCAAGAATGGCGTAGCCTGCTTGTTCTTGTTTATAGAAGCGTTTGAGAGTTCATCATACAACGTCAAGTCGTACAATCTGATATTGTCGTATGAGCCACATAAGAGGAAGTTGCTATTAGGCATGGTGGAAATAGCACTAACTGGTCCAGATATCTTGGGGAATTGTAAGAGTTTCAGAACGTTAGGAACCATGGTATCTTTATTGTGGCCAGTTTTAGCCCTTTTGTGAGGCATTCGGATCGAAAACTCTTCTACCGAACTGTTTCTTCTTCCAGCATAAATGTATTCTCCACAGTTAGACCATGTAGAAGACATACAATATGGAGGAACACCTTCTGAAACACCCAACCGCAATACTGGAGCTGAAGCTCTGGCGTCCCATATGTTGATGGTTCCGTCAATACTGGAACTCATAAAGATGTCATCGTTTTTATAAGTCTTGTTGGTAGACTTGGAAGTATTGAAAGTTGGTTTGGAATTCAGAGAGTCTTTACTCTCTTCCTGTTTACGCTCACCTTCCTTACCAGATTCTTCGTCACTACCCCCAAACAAAGAATCGACATCGTCTTCTGCTTCAGCTTTCACTTCACTGCCATTTTCGTTGTTATTGCCATTTGTTTCCTCTTGCAGAATGTCTAAGGACAAATCAGTCAAGCCTAATGGTCGATATTGAACGTTGGAAATCTGACCAGAGCTTCCAATAAACTTGGTTGTGCATTTACCACTGTTAAGATCCCATTCTCGTATAGTTTTATCCCAGGAACCAGATAAAAACTTGTCCTGATCGGTATTGAGACGGAGGACAGAAACAGCATCGTTATGCCCTTTAATATTATCCTTTCTTGTTCCATGTCTAAAGTAATGGTGAATATTTCCTTCGCTGTAACGCATGGTATACAACGATATTCCACCTGACAATAACCCAGACAAACACCAGTAACCGTTTCTTTCCACATCTAATGAGTATACGGGGTTTGGTTTGGGCTCATAGCTCACAGATCCAGTACTGAAGTCGCTTATTTTCAACTTGGGATTGGATTTCATGAGTTCTTTCCGAGTCCACGGCTGTTCATTCTCCCAATATGAACATATAACCCCAGCCTTTGTGAGTGAATCAACGAGATTGTGCTTTTGGGCCATAGTCAAGGGTGATTTTCCCTGAATCGACGCTATGAAATCGTATTTTCTGATAAACCCGTCCTCTCCACCAGTTAATATCCACTTGGGTCCCTCAGTGAAAGCCATAGAATGACACTGTGAAGTATAGGGTATAGCAACTGACGGTGTGATGTCGAATTGAGTAGCAATTTTAGCTTTAGAAATGACTCTTTCTCTAAACGTTTGACTATCTACTTCTTCATTTTCATTACTTTCAGCTTCTATGCTTTCCGCTGTTTCGGTTGATTCTTCATTCTCAGCTTTGGAGTGTTCACCATCTGCTTTGTCAGCTGTTTCTTTTCTCGCTACATCAGCCGCCTTTTCTTTGTCATCTTGGGCCATTAGCACATCTCCATCGTCTTCTTTCAAGCCATCTACTACAGGCTTAGACACATGCATTACGCTAGATGGTTGTAAATCATCATTACCATCATTAGTCTCACGCGCATCCATAAACTTTGCATCTTCATCTTCTTCATCGTCCTCAGCATTCATTTCTTCATCATCTTCCTCTTCGTCATCATCGTCTTCTTCCTCATCCTCATTGCCATTGTCATTTTCTTCATCTTCATTTTCCTCGTTGTCTTCATTATCTTCATCTTCATCTTCGTCAGGGTCTTCACCATCCTCATCTTCACCATCTTCGTCTTCACCTTCACCGCCACCATCCGCATCGTCATCTTCACCATCTCCTTCGTCGTCATCTTCTTCATTCTCGTTCGTATTGTTCTCCATATCATCCTCATCTACCCCATAGTTTCCAGAATTCATATCTTCGCCATCGTCGTTCTCATCTATCATATCCTCATCATTGTCTTGAACCGAGAAAAGATCTTCCTGTTCTATCGATGCCATGTTTTCGGTTTTCTTCGGATTTTGAGTGTTTTATATGTACAATATGGTAAAATATTCAGGAAAACTGATCTTGGTATTTTAGGAGAAAATTCAAACCCAATGAAAAATTTCGCTTTTTGCTAATTCTATGATATATTACAACCTGGTCGGCAAATTGACCTCTCCGCTTCTCTATGGTACACAAGCAATTGCTGTCTATCTAGAGTAAAGTTGAATATTCACTTGCAATAATCTGAATACTCGATGTTGATACTGACAGTCGTGCGCATCACGATTTGGGCTTGGGCATATCGAAATGGTTACAAGGTATGGAGAATATAATGCTAGACAATATAGGTGAATTGCATTAACAGAAAACTTACAGATGAAAGACAGAAATTATCATATATAAAGCTCCTACCAGTTTGTTGGTTTGCCTACTGCTTTCAATTCTGATGTCTTATTTCAAAACCTCGCAAGAACAAGAGCCAAAATGGCTAACTCAAATGATTACAAATTTTGTTAAACGACCGATTTTTTTTATTCAACAGAAACACATGAATATTCAATCAACAGTATATAAGAACTGAAGGGATAGAGTACCTGACCATTAGCATATGTGTTGTACTTTTGATGTACATTGTGTTCCGTATAAAATATCGAGGTTTGGTAGCGCCTTAACATGTCTCATTTGTCACTTTTTCGGTTTCATATATTCTACTTCTTATTACACATCATACAAAGTCCTTTCAGCAAGGCACAGTAGCAACAAGCTCAACAATCACCCACAATATACTCTTCTGTTCATAACTACTTTCTATTTTGCACCCATCTCAGCAGGACAGATTACTGTGGTTATATGCAGACGTGAAATTTTCCTCTCGACACCACCTTCAGAATACGATTTTACAATTTAAAGCAAATAGTAGCAATTGATGTGTATTACAATCAAGTTAGAAGGCACGAACTAGTTAAAGTCGGCCACGCTATTTAGAAATTGATAAACGCGAAGTAAAGAAATTTACCAGCACGCTTATTCGTAAATCCAGGAGAACAAGGCTGGCTTGTATTCAACCAATTCTTCCTTCTTGAACCACAAACCGATTTCCTTGTTGGCGGACTCGACAGAGTCAGAACCGTGGCAGACGTTTCTACCCATGTCAATGGCAAAGTCACCTCTGATGGTACCTGGAGCAGATTGCAATGGGTTGGTGGCACCAAGAATGGCTCTACCTTGCTTCACGACGTCCTTACCTTCCCAGACGGTGGCCAAAACTGGGCCAGACAACATGTATGACAACAAGGATGGGAAGAATGGCTTGGATTGCAAGTCATCGTAGTGTTCTCTCAACAAAGATTCGGTTGGTTGAACCAACTTGATTCCAACCAACTTGAAACCTCTGTTTTCAAATCTTCCGATAATAGAGGAAATCAATCCTCTTTGAACACCATCTGGCTTGATGGCAATGAAGGTTCTTTCGCTGTTGGACATGGCTAAATTAATCTATGGATGTTTAAGTCTGACACATTAAAATTTTTCACTCGTGGGGTTGGTGGCTATTTATACTGGCGAAGCCTGCGCCGCACAGTGCGCCCATTCATTGGACGAAGTCGTGGTAGCGCACGACTGGGTGCAAAAAATGGGCCGAATGGTTATGAAGTATCTGAACGTATCTGCTGAAACTACTATGCTTGTTGGGTCTCATTTCCTTATGTGTGACCAATGTCTGTGTTAGAATTAGATTATTCATATTTGTCAATTTTAATTTTAATTCGCCAAGTATATATTATTGCCACCTGACATTGTCTCTATCTCTGTTTATTGCGGGGGGACGATTTTCTTTATCCTGTTCCAAGGTGGTAACATTATACCTTGCCCTGGCAAGGAAAAGTGACAACACCTCAGTCAATTCTTCCTCAGAAAGACCTGTATTGTTGTACTCAAAGTAATACTGGGTGATATCATCCAACTGTGGAAAAGAAAACCTGAAATCCCTTGCACGCAGACTCATAGCTGTGTAGATTCTGTTGATCGATTCTAGATCCTGACGAATGTCGTTCCCCATTCTTCTGGGGATATCTCTAATGTTCCAAAGTGGATTGAAGATTGTGAGTGGACCCATGTTATCCTCCAAAGGATCATCTTCATCTTCAGCATCGTATTCGTCGGGGCCGTCTACCACGCTTCTGTTTCTATTTCTGTCTATCGACCGAAGGTTTGAAATATCTTCGAGGGTCAATCCGGCTAGTAAAAACCTGTCTTCCTCAAGGGAATTGTCTACATTTTCAAGAATGACATCAAGTTCTTCAGTTTCGAAGGGCCTGGGTAAGAGCTCAATAAGTTCTATACTTTCGTGATCTGCCATGTAGGAGTCGGAGTCTGAGCCTCGCTCTGCTCTTGTAGTTGCCATCTCATATAGTTCCAGGAATGGTTCGTATGAGTCCCCTATGACTGTAGCATCAGTTAAGGTTGATATAGCAGAACATGTGTCGTCCATTTCTTCAGTGTTTCCATCTCTGAGTCTATGCATTTCATCATTGGCTATAATAATTTCGGTAAAAGAGCTTTTGAAAGAGTTGTTCATTGCGAACAATGGAGATGAACAATATATGAAACCAAAAAATTGATGCAAATAGTTGAAAGTTATTGTTAATATACTCAGAGAATAGCTACCATATTGGATCTAAACACTATAAAAATATGACTTTATATATGCTTCTGGTGAGAACAGACTTTTGTATGCTACCCAAGTTGCAGACATATCAAAGTCGCTGGCATTCCAAAAATCGTTCGTCCACAATAGTAAACTATTAGCAACTCTAAACAGCTCGGTACATTCATTTGTCTGTTTTGTTTACTGAACCCTCTGTGAGTCGCTGAGTTGGGACGACTCAATGAAAATCGTGTCTTCTTGGTAAGTGTCTATCTTTATGTAATATATCAAGCTCTGTGACACTCCTGTATATAGATTTTCTTATGAAGAGAATATTGAAGACAAACCACTACGAGTTTAGGACAGAGACCGTTCTCTATCTCAAATAGCATAGAATATTCGCAAAGAATAGTAAAAATTCAATTTAGAAGTGGCTCTTCAAGTGTTCTTGAAAAAAAAAATTGTCGAACACGCCCAAAGAACTCCTGGACTAAGATTTGCACCATATCTATTCTTAGCACGATATTAATTGTTACAGAACCATACAATTCCTAAGGCACCGTCTAAATTACAATAGTTCCATATTAATTGAAACGACACGGCATTCTCTTCAGTGTTCTACCGTTTACCATTTCGTAGTAGAAATTGGAAGAAGCATAAGTACCAAGGAATCAAGGAATCAAGCAGAGAGCCCAGTCCAAATTTAGACTTATTGCTAGCTAGCCTGTATTTGTACCCGTAAATACTTTGCAGCCCCTTGCTCGTAAAGTCAAATATCTACAAGGTTTCCAAAAGAAAGAGGGAGAATTACGGAGCCCAATGCCAACGGGATTGTACAAGATTACACACACGAGCTTTTTCCGGCTGTTTCAAATACGACTATTTTGCGTCCTATATTTCGTCTATTCTTGCTGGGTTGGCCAATCAACAGGACAAGAAACGGTCTGACTGAAGATAGGAATATACCAGCAGAGCCCGTGCCTGGGGCTCTTCCTCTGTAGATATTTCTGAATATTATTTTAGGAAATATTTTTGCGCGCCATCACTACCGCAGCTTACGTTCGAAAGCGAATCATGCAGAATCTGGCACGACAACTGCGCCATCAACACAATGCTGGAATGTGTGAAAAGCCCACTATGATGGTCCCGGACACTTTAAACAAAGTATCAATCTGTAAAATAAAATAGCGTGTTTAATTATTGCAAGAAGGGCTATAAAATAGAAGATCTCATAGAGCCGCACCAGATAAAAAAACGCGCAGAGGCTGCAAACAGTATTATGTCACGTGATTCGTGTTTGGCAATACAACCCGCGATCGGTACTTGGCAACTTTGCTGAAGCGCGCACTAAACCTGCAGAGTTGGGAAAGTTTTGTCATCTTCAAAGCCGTAGCAATACAGCACATCCATCAAGGAAAACAGTAGCTACGCCGCCATTGTAATTTCATTTGAGCTAATGTACGAGTACGTAGAGACGATATCCACCAAAGGACAAGCTTCGCTGCCAGAATTGCTTATTTTCTGCTGGCATGTCTCATTGTGCTTTTGCAGACTTGACACAAACACTCAATCTGCAAACCTGGAAATTTTTCAGTGCAACTTGCATTCTGCCTACAATTCAACACGCAATGAGCGTGGTTCTGTTTACAATTACACAAAGCTGCTTGTTTACATCACAAAACGAAACGTGAACTATTCACTGTCCAAAAGTTCCATACCAATTCTGTGGGATCCATGGAATGTTTTTTATTGAAACTGGATTCTTTTTCTATACCATTTCTTCCTAGCAAAGCAGAATATCAAAGTATTGATTACTTCTCTTTGACTTGTTGAGTTGCTGGATATTCAGATTCAGACCTTCACCCCATTCACCGATTCTCTGGCGAAGGGAATTGTTTGATTTGTCAGAATCCTGATAACCTCGAGATTGAAACTATACCAATCCTCGATTCACAGTCATTGCTATCGAATCCGACAACCAGTCGACTTATCGTCCATCGTCGACTTTCCAAAGTCATATAGGCTGCTTAGGTTGTAAGGACCATCATATCGTCTGATCACACTGAAGTAGAGCCGAATTCACCTCATAGTATTCACTGCTCATTTACTGACACATACAATTGAGAGATTCTTATTAATTCTTATCTGCTATTCATTACTGATTAAGATAATACAAAGTGATAAACTAACCTGTACTCTTGTTAATATACCCACTCCATTCACTCATTATACAATATGACAACCCTCGTCCACCAACAATCACACCACTCGTACGAGTCACATTCGGCGTCCTACTCATCCTCCGTCAACGTCGACAAAGTGGTACAGTCTGTGACAAATGCCACCAAGCGATTGTCTCAGATTTCCACAAACACTAATAATTCCAACAAGAAACGCAAGTCCCAGAATAAGATCGGGCCCTGGAAACTTGGCCGTACTTTGGGCCGTGGCTCCACAGGAAGAGTGAGGTTGGCCAAGAACATCAACACCGGCAAATTAGCAGCAGTGAAGATCGTACCCAAGTCTAACTTCAAGAAGTTGGAGAATCCGAAATACAAGCGTTCGGAATCTGTAGGAAGTAAAGATCGTTTGCCTTACGGAATCGAACGTGAGATTATCATCATGAAGCTCATCTCACATCCCAACATCATGGGCTTGTATGATGTGTGGGAGAATAAAAACGACTTGTACTTGATTCTCGAGTACATCGAAGGAGGTGAACTTTTCGACTACTTGATCAAAAGAGGTAAACTTCAGGAATTTGAGGCCATAAACTACTTCAAGCAGATCATCCACGGCATTGGCTACTTGCACCAGTTTAACATCTGCCACCGAGACTTGAAGCCCGAAAACTTGCTCTTGGATTTCAACAAGAACATTAAGATCGCCGATTTTGGTATGGCAGCCTTGGAAGTGAGAGAAAAGCTCTTGGAGACGTCTTGTGGATCGCCTCATTACGCCAGTCCTGAGATTGTAGCCGGTAAAAACTACCATGGAGCGCCATCCGATATCTGGTCTTGTGGGATCATCCTCTTTGCATTACTTACTGGACATTTGCCTTTTGATGATGAAAATATCCGGAAGTTGTTATTGAAAGTCCAGAACGGTAAGTTCATCATGCCTCACGACTTGAGCTGGGAAGCTAAGGACTTGATCTCCAAAATGTTGAAAGTAGATCCTTTTGAAAGAATCACCATCGATAATATATTGACGCATCCACTCTTGACCAAGTACCCTGAGCCTTCTATAGGAGAAGTGCCTTCGTCTGTTAACGTTATACAGAACGTAGGTCCCATAGAATCAGCAGAAAAGATTGATAAAGAAATACTCAAGAACTTGATCGTGTTGTTTCACAACTGTGAAGAACATACCATCATTTCCAAGCTTTTATCACCAGACAAGAGTCCTGAGAAGATGTTCTATTACTTGTTGATGAAATATCGTAATGATCACACTTCTTCAGTATCTAGTTCATCTAATGATGACGATCCTGAGTTGACGGATTCCCGGCAGCTACCCAGATCTACCTCCATAGTTTGCACTACAATTGTTGATCCTAAAACAGGTGAAAAACACATTTCGGTCAAAAGAATTCCTAATTCAGTTTCGGTTCATTCAAATAGATCAATGCTGAGGAATAATAGGGCATTGTCCAACATCACCAACCAAAGTGGCTCGGGCAAGAACTTCAAAGCATCGACATCCTTCAACAAGAAGAAGACCATTATGAATAAACAAGTGATTTCACGTACGAGTCTCAACAGTATGACTTCAAAAGTCAGACGTACGCCCCCCAACTCCTCTAACAACCTCAATAGACCTGTTTCATCAAAACCTCCGTACCAGGATCCTCCCAAGTTAAAGCGGAAGCTCACTGGTTTGTTGGACTTGAACAATTTTGAAAAAGATGCATTACAGAAAGCTGACACCGATCCTTTACAAGACAAAGAAAACGTAGATGTGCACCTGAACTCGATCAAGCACTCCAAATCTTTTGACACCAAGACTTTAATCAACTTCAAGCAGATCTGTGATGACATGTTCAGCGACACTAAATCAACAACGCTGCAAGACTCTGTCATCCCCGAAGTGGTAGATCGTAAACGTAATCCTAGTCAAAGAAGATCCCCGGAACCCAATGATGATGCAAGACATTATATTGCTAGTGACAAATCGCTGCTAATATTAGACCAGGAGGAAAAAGCTCTTCAAGAAAATGCCGCCAAAGAAGTAGAACGTAGACGCCAGCTGTTGCTCTTGCAAGAGAAACAAAAGGCAGCATTGGAGAAATTGAGGAAACACCAAAGTAATAGTGATTTCTCCAACTTGGTTGGTAATTCACGTCATTTCACCGAACCAATTAGATCTTCTTTGGATCCAAGAGTCAGCAACTTGTTGAGAGCTAAATCTTTGGCCACCCCTAGACCTAACTATTCATCCAGAAATACCCTCAATGGCTTCAATGACAACACCAATAAAGTTTTGAGCAAGTTAGGTATTGAGGTTATACCCTCTCCCAGAAAGTTGAACAATGGTTTGAAAACTTCATCTTCTAAAAACTTAGCAGGCTATTTATTAACATCTGCAAATAACGTAGAACCTCCGAGGAACGGGCATGACGTTTTCCAGGACAACAATGATAACAAAAAGGAAATAAGTTTGGATCAGTTTAGCAAAAAGGAAAAGGAACAAAGAAGTAGCTTGAAATCAACTACTAGTACCAATAGTTTCAACGTTAGTCTCAAGAGAAACAGTGTCCAGGGTTCTTACTACAGGTCTCTTCTTACTGATATCGATGAAACGAAACCTATCAAAGAGATCAAGCCACTGGTACTCCCAGAAGAAGATTCTGTACTTAAGTCTTCAGTATCAAAAGCACAATTGCCCAATCCCAGATTTTCAAGATTTTCATTTGGCGCGATTCTTAGTGAGAGTTATGCTCCTGAAGCTGATGCCACTATCTTGAGCAGTATCCATTCTTCAGCCGGAACTGTTGTGAGAAAGAACAAGAAAGTTGGTGCCCAAGAGCCCAACAAGAGCTTGGGCCACTTGAAGAGGTCTTCCACAACCAACTTGTTAGGTTTGGGTATTAAATTGAAGGAACAAATCAAAGAAGATGATCGTGGACTCCAACGGGATTCTAAAAAGAGAGTTGTATCTACTGCTTCTTCAGCATTGAGTGGACCTTCTGCGGCTGCCTTTATTTCTGTAAACGTATCGGAATCTGTAGATGATGACACCAATAATTCCAATAGCTTGCAAAAGAATGCTGTCAGTGATTATGATTCTGATGGTGGCTTCGAGAATGAATCGGACGCTACAGTGTTGGATGAAGTCAATTTCACTCG
Organism: Scheffersomyces segobiensis; assembly: GCA_030564745.1. Classification (NCBI taxonomy): domain Eukaryota; kingdom Fungi; phylum Ascomycota; class Pichiomycetes; order Serinales; family Debaryomycetaceae; genus Scheffersomyces; species Scheffersomyces segobiensis. Next base: position 807,838 of record JAKTZB010000005.1, read on the forward strand.
TGCTTCGACGTTTACTCGTAATCATGAGCCTTCAAACCATCACCGAAATAATACGTTAAATCTTTTGGAAGATGATCTTTCTAACTTTGAACTCATCAGTTCGAGAACTGCTGATATCGGCAAGCTCAACACTTCGAAGCCAAACATGATTGAGAACCTGGAGACTTCCAACGATACGTTGTTGACGCATAATGAAGTCGACGATGAAGATAGTGCCACCTCAGTTAGCAAATCTATTGAAACTGACAAGCCAACCAGACTTTCTGATATCAATAAGCCTGATTTGGCTCACGGGCCAGTAAGAACCTCTCATCTTCCGGTAGAAGAGGAGTCTGACAACGAATCGTTTGCTATTGGTGATAACAGATCTGACATCTTAGACCAGGCTCTGATTGCCAATACCAGTATTGAGGACAATAATACGTTTGATTTCAACGAATCAAAACATATTCTGAAGATTGACGTAGAAGATGAAAACACTTCTTTGAAGAGAACCAGGGTCGACGCTGAGATCTTTAGTACCATGAACATGAACAAAATGAGGGTTCAAACATCAGAAGCCACAGCTAACACGAAAACTACACCAGTCAATCATAGAACCGACTTTATTCCATCTCTTAGTCTTGGTTATGATACTCTTGACGATAATGGTCAGATTATAACCAATAGTTCTGGTAAACAAGGTGTGTTGAGAAGATGCAGTATGCATCCCAAACGGCCTGCTCCAAAGGCTCCAGGGATGTTGGAAGAAGAAGTCAAGAGAACTAAGAGACTCTCCAAGATTTTCCCGAATGTCTTGAATCAGAATAACAACAACAACCAGAAGTCTGGTAGTAGTCCTGTTCAGACTGGTAAGAGTAACTGGTTCAAGAAGTTCTTTCAGTCAATCACTACCCCTAAGATCGGCAGCCAGGAAGAAACTGTTGCTGCTAGCTCCAAGAACATGTTCATAATGGACTGTAGTTTGACATCGCTGTCGTTGTTCAGAGTCATAAAAATGCAGTTGGAGTTGAAGAAGATCGAAAGGTCGATTGAAAAGGTTAATGTAGACCAAGAATTTGGTCTCATCAACGGTATCATTCCTGCCAGATATGCCCATGGCAGAAAGTTGAAGTTCAATATTGAAATCATCGATCTCATCAACACCTCGTCTTTGCATTTGACGAAGGTAAAGGGTAACGACAAGGGGTTCAAGAATTTGATTGACATCGTGAGTTTCATAATCAAGAACGAAGAAGAGGCTACAGGTAGCAGACGTTCCAAGGCATACAAATTTTCTGGTTTCCAGCAACCATAGTGGATTTTTATAATAGATATATAAACTGATTAATAAAATAGTTTTTGAAGAAGTGTACTTCAAGGAAAAGAATGGTAAGAAAGATGGCATAATTGCGACTTGTTACTCTATAATTTGCATGCTTGTCTATATCGTGAAATAGAATACTCCTGAATATATCATTGTATTTATGCTTGCAATTCTAATCATCATAGGCTGAATAATTACATATTATTATCGTTATAAGATTGTGCTACACCATCGTATTCGTCTTGTTGTACATCATCATTGCATGATGATTATACTATCCGTCTCTGTGCTTCATCTGGGACGATTACATTATCCCTTGACGATGAAACTGTTAGTATCATCATCCTCTATATTCATCAACTTCTCAACGCTCTTAATCTTTCAGCCAATTTATCCTCCTTTTCCTCTGTCATATTAGACACTGGAGGTGTAGCGATATTGACTTTCGTCTCGTTCAAGCCTTGTTTCATTTCGATGCCAGCTTCGTCTGCTACTTGACTCATCAACTCATCGACCTGTTCCTGAGGTGTGGTCAAGGCATTGACATTATTGGTTGCAGTCTCGTAGTAGTTGGTTGATGCATCTAAGTCTTCAAACTGGTTCTCAAACTTATCCATCACCAACGATATCCTTTCCAAATTCATCGTTTGTAATGCCTTGTCCATACCTCGAATGACCTGTGTCATATTTCCTGTGACGCTCTTCATCGTCACTGCGGTCTGGACTCTCAGAGCGACAGCATCAATTCTGGAAGCCAATCTCAACAAGTTGACTCTTTCATTCGATTTACGAATTGCATTCTGCGCATACAATTGTGCGATATCGTTATTTCCCTGAGTCAAAGCTTTCTTGATCTTTGCCTTCTCTTGAAGTTCCTCCTTAGCTGCTTTGGAGGATTGTCTATTCAACTGTTTGGCAGTGAACTTCAACTGAAACAAAGATTGTTCTAATCCAGCCATTATGTGAATACGAACTAAAGAAACTGAGATGCTATTTATGAATAGTAATGAAAAGTGGATGGTTAAAAATTCAATATTTCTATTCTCCTATTCGCATACTGGTAATTCACCACAGGATCTTATCGAATCTACAAGGCATGTGGTTCAGTTCACATGACTCCACGCGTGATATTAGCAAACTGAAGTTCCCATAGTCTTGTCTTCAACGTGGGTACCAAAACTATTTTACCTTGCTAATTTCTTACAGAAAGAGCTGGAAGAAGTGTCGTGTTCTTGATATCGGCATTAAGTATCAGAAACCATTGAAAAGTTTTTCATTTTCAATATTTCATATTTCAATTTTAACTTCTTAATTGAGTCTACAAGTTTCAGTCTATAGAATCTTCAACATTCACTAATTGATATCTAAATACTCGATATTCAATTCTCATAACTCAATACAATCTTTCACTATTTATTAAAATGTCCGCTTCGTGCTTTTGTAAACATTCTGAAGAAACTCTGCTGGTCTTGCCCGCAGAACTACAAGAACAGTTCTCAGATCCCAGCCATCCTGCCAACTTGATCTGTGAGTTGTGCCGTCTTTTCTACGACAACAATTGGGTCACGGGAACAGGAGGAGGCATTTCCATCAGGGACGTGGATGGAGCCAATCCAAACTTGGTGTACATTGCTCCTTCAGGAGTTCAGAAGGAAAGAATTCAGCCTTGGGAAATGTTCTTGGTTGAATTGCCAGAGGAAAAGATCTTGAGAACTCCGAACGATATCCCTAAAGAATTAACCAAATCCTATAAATACAAACCTTCAGCGTGTACGCCATTATTCATGAGCTGTTACACTATGAGAGATGCGGGAGCTTGTATCCACACTCATTCTCAGCATGCTGTTATGGTGACCTTGTTCTTAGAAGGAAAGAAAGAGTTCGAGATCAGCCACATCGAACAGATCAAAGCTTTGCCGAAGTTGGCTCTAAACGCAAATACTGGAAAAATCGAAAAAATCGGCTCCATGGAATACTACGACAAATTGGTGATACCCATCATTGAAAACACTCCTCATGAAGAGGACTTGACCGATTCCCTCCAGGAAGCCATCAAGAACTATCCAGGAACTTCTGCAGTATTGGTGAGAAGACACGGGATCTATGTATGGGGTGAAACCGTATGGAAAGCCAAAGTGTACAACGAAGCAATCGACTACCTTTTGGAGTTGGCTGTTAAGATGCAACAAGCTGGAATTCCAACGGTGAAGCAGTAGAGAAGTTGTTCAAAAATTACTGTAGATATTGTTAGTTTATAGAATTTTGTCTAATGTACAATGAAGAGGAATCTTCTCATGCTATGTAGTGAGTACAGTATTGATAACAATCACATAATGAAAGTATTCATATTGAATGCTTTCTTATCGTCTTTATGTTATCTGTTACTCTTTTCTTGATGTCCTGTTTCTGAAAATCTGTTTCAGTGTATCCGATTTCTCTTTGTAAATAATGGTGGAATTGATCCAGAATATCATCCGAGACATCTCTATCTGTGAACTTTTGGTTAATCATTTCTGTGTGTCTCTATTATAAATCCTTACAACGGGTTCTTAGTACCCTTTAGTTTGTCGCCTTTCACCGTCAGCCAATCAACGAGACTCTCTTCCTCTATTTCACCTATACACACGATTGTACCTCCTCTTAAGAGATAGAGACCGAGTGGTAGTTCTTCATTTTCTTCGTTTTCACTTTCGCTATAGATTATTCTTTCCACGCAGTTGTTTAGTATGATATTCGTAGACTTGTCAAATCCCAGAAGCGTTCCTTCAAACAATCGAGCATCAGTTGTGATAACTCTAACCTTCTCTAAATGATGTTAGTACAGCTATTGAAATAGTGAAAATTGTGAGTTTATGGATGTATTCACTTCCATCCATACGGATGACAATACATACTCTCAAGAAATGACTTCAATTCCGACATTGTAGCTTTTATTCTTCTGTGAATGTTGTGTGTAGCACAATCTTGGTACGTACTTAGAAATAGCCTTTGAATCCATTATTGATGCCTTCAATGTTAGAAAACAAAGAGCGAGTGTATGCAGGAATGAAGGCTGCAAAATTGCGAATAACCTCGGAGATTTTATCACGAAGAAATATCAGTAATTTTCACTTTCAGACAAACTACTACTTTCATTTTTTGTTTCGTTACTCCTGTTAATGGCCCCATAATTCTACAAGTCTCCCGATGTCTAAACGTGCTCATCCCGACACTGACTACTCCAGTGATGGCGGAAATACCCCCTTCTATCTCAACTCTACTATTCCTATACCACCTCCGAGTGCGGCCGCAACCACAATGGAGAGTTTCACCAAAGATAACTCGCCAAACAGCTCATCTGATATGAATGATTGGGGCAAACGTATAAAGCAGGATTCCTCCACTCTTAAAGAAACTTTGGATGAAGCCGTGGTACCTCTATTGAATAGCTTAACGGAGCAGTCGACTCGTAACTTCCATTCTGTCCAGCTGCGTATCCTGATTCTTGCGAGCCAAATCAGAGACATCCGCGATCACGAAGAAGGTTCAAGAAGAGCATTGGAAAATGTAGATAAAATAGTCAATAAGTTGGCTGATAGTCTGGGTCTTGGTTCAGATGGTAGAAATTACAATGACAAAAATGGTGTTGTTAATATTTCTGAAAATATTGGAAATGTCAACTACACAGATTTCGAAAAAAGATTGCAAAATATTGAAAGCATTGTCAATACGGAAAGAAAACAATCACAATCGACTCGTACCTTTCCTTTGGGTTATAGCGATAGGTTAGACACTCCATTTGCAGCGTGTTCAACAACCACAGGCAAATCAAAAGGTGCAAATATAATTAACGGTCAAATTAATACAATTGAGCTTAAAGAGCAGATTTCATTAATGCAGATGAAGATTAAGAAGCTAGAAGACCAGCTTAATCAGTTCGTTTCCAGAGTTGAGTCAAGGCCACAACCAGCTGAAAGTGACAAATCGAACGTGATAAATCTTTCTCAAAACTAGAAGATCTCTCAATGGTGCCTAATCGATTAATTTTAGGAGATGAGTCTCTGCCCAAAACAGCAAGAGACCCCAGAAGAACGTCTTCACGCAGCGAAAAAAATTTATGGAACCTGACCAAAATGGAAACCCTCAGCTGAAGATGCAAAAAAAATGTTACGGCTTTTTGCAAATGGAACCTACACAGAATTCACGCCTTCGGTTTCCCTTTGGAAGCTTTCTTCCACCTTTTCTGAAGCGCCATGACTGCTTCTTTCCTGAAGGTGACTCATTTCGCAACTGTGCCTTTTAAATGCTGCAAAATGTCCTTTCGTTTTTCGTTGCTATACTTTCTAGGCACTGAAATGTTTTGCCCCATATTTCAACGTAGTGGAACCATCCTGTAGTATTTAAGATGAGCAAACAATTTTCCTCTTGTCTTTCTTTCCACGAGATATAGCATCGTAGGAATAATGTCTTCAACCTTAGATAAGAGCTCCCATCTCGATTTTGAGACAGAAAGGTCGTCGTCTTCAAATGACCAGCCTATAGGAAGATGGGCTTCTTTCAAAGATTCCTTCAAACGGGCTGAACAAACTGAAACTTTGACCAATGTGGATTATGATGAAGAGAGGGAGTTGTCCAATATAGAAAAAATAAACATAAATGCAGCCAATTCAACACTTAAACGAAGATTGAAGTCCAGGCATTTAGAAATGATTGCCATTGGCTCCTCTATAGGAACTGGTTTATTTGTTGGATGTGGGGGTGCATTGAGAACTGGTGGTCCAGCGGGTCTCATAATTGGATGGTTAGTGACAGCTACTGGAGTATTTGCTACAATGCAAGGGTTGGGAGAATTATCAGTTACTTTCCCTGTCAGTGGTGGTTTCAATTTGTTTGCAAGTCGTTTCATAGAGCCTGCGGTAGGATTTGCAATTGGCTGGAATTACTTCATGCAATTTTTTGTATTGCTCCCTTTAGAGCTTGTTGCTGCTTCGATAACAATCAAGTACTGGAACGATGACATCAACTCAGATGTGTTCGTCATTATATTTTGGTTATTTATTGTCTTCCTCACTTTGTTAGGAGTCGAAGCATATGGAGAAGCTGAGTTCTATTTCTCACTTATCAAAGTATTAGCAGTCATTGGATTCATTATCATGAGCATTGTTTTGGTTTGTGGAGGTGGTCCCACTCATGAGTTTGTTGGAGGTGTCAATTGGCGAACACCTGGACCGTTTGCCAATGGGTTCAAAGGAGTGGTTTCAACACTAGTTACTGCAGCTTTTAGTTACGGAGGCACAGAAATGATTGGACTTACTGCTGCAGAGACCGAGAACCCTCGCAAGACTCTTCCTAGAGCAATTAAGCAAGTCTTTTGGAGAATCTGTTTATTTTACTTGGGCTCCTTGACCATGGTAGCAACATTGGTTAATTACACAGATAATAGATTAATAGGCTCATCTTCAGTAGATGCGACTGCTTCTCCTTTTGTGATTGCCATTGTCAATGGTGGTATAAAGGGCTTACCAAGTGTCATAAACGCTGTGATTTTGATTGCCGTTTTATCAGTTGGAAACGCTTCCGTATATGCTACTTCAAGGTCGTTGAACTCGCTCGCAGAACAAGGAATGGCTCCAAAATGGACTGGGTATGTAGATAGGGCAGGAAGACCATTGGTGGCCATTTTGATAACCGATGCTTTCGGGCTATTTGCTTTGATTGCAGCTAGCAACAAACAAGTTGATGTGTTCAACTGGTTACTTGCTTTATCTGGGCTCAGTTCAATCTTCACCTGGCTAGCCATTAATGTTAGTCATATCAGATTTAGAGCTGCCATGAGAGCAAAAAACAGATCGTTGGGAGAACTTGCCTATATTTCTCAATGTGGAGTCTGGGGCTCTTACTATGGTGCTATATTAAACTCACTAGTCTTAGTGGCTCAGTTTTGGATAGCTATTTTCCCACTTGGTGGTAAACCCAATGCCAGTGATTTCTTCTTGTCGTATTTGGGATTGCCAGTTCTATTGGCTTCCTGGCTCTTTTACAAGGTATGGAAGAAGGACTGGACCCTTTTCATCCGTGCCAAAGATATAGATGTAGATACAGGCAGAGCCAACATAGACTTGGATGTCTTGCAACAGACCATTGCCGAAGAGAGATCGCAGCTTTCTGAAAGACCTTTCTATGTGCGATGGTATAAGTTCTGGTGCTGATTGAATATCAATAAATTATAACAATACATATATTATAAATTATATTTAATCTGTGTAGCTATACGTTAGAGAAGTCCAACTTCTTTGGTTTGACATTCATTTGTTTGTTTGTTAACTTGACAACTCGTCTTTGGCCCGTTCTGTGATTGACCAACTCCATGTGAGTATTGTAGTCTACGTTTTTAGTCTCTGGCTGTTCTGTGAAAGGATTGGAGCTATCGATGGAGTCAATAGAAGTGGGTCTAGGCTTCCGTATTGGAGAATTAGAGTTCAAGAACGGATTGGCCATCTTAAGTTTGGTGTCGCTCAAATCTGAATCCGATAACTCGTCCTCTGAAGAGTAATTCATGTTATGGTACGATTTGCCATGCCAGGCATCTACCATCTGTTCGTCTATCATTTGCTTCTTAGGAGTAAGAGGCATCTTTGAATCCAGCTCAGCGATGTCCTCCTCATCTTCCTCGAATTGCAAATTGCTGTTGAGACGTGCCAAAGTGTCGAGTTTCAAACCGTCCGGCTTGGCTCTACCTCCAGGACACTGGTTACTAGATGCTCTTCCCGAGCCTACAGTGGAAGGAGCTGGCAACAATAAGCCAAAGGAAAGTGGTTCCATATCTCTGAGGCCGCTCTGTGGTTCTGAAGTGTGTTTGAAGAGTTCGTTTGAAGCAAATTTTCTCTTTCTCGGTCCTCTGCTGGGGGATCTCTGAGGAGTGAACTCAGGAGTGATAGGCATGAGCAACAGCGATACATTCTTCGAGCTTGTGGTTGTTTTCTTCTTGATAGGAGTCTTGAAGAGATTCGTACTTGGGGGAGCGAGTAGATTAGATTTCTGTTTAGATGTTGTAGAAGGAGTGAATAGTCCTTTTGTTTCTCTCACTGGAGTTCTGGCCGGAGTGTGCAAATTGGGGGATCGTATAGATGCTTGATTGCGAGGCAAACGGGGAGGAGTCTGGGGAACATTGGACATGATGATGAGACTCTCGTGTGAGGTTGATATACAGCAGATAGGTGGTTGCGATGGATGTAGAACGAAGTTGTTGGAAGTTATAGTAAAGTTTTCCAGAGGAAGTCCAGTATCTGTAATCGTTAAATTGAATTTTTCAGTCAATTCATGGATTAAAAATTTACCCACAACCCAAATAATGAGAAATGCAAATAACCAGAATGAAAGGAAATTGATAGAATTATTCGATGAGTTTGCCCTCTGATCTGATCCATGCAAGGAGATGTTGGTAATATAAGAACGAATAGATAGTCCAGAGATTTCTACAGGAACAGATGATTCAGCAGGAGTAACACGGTTGGTTTTGTGGTTTTTATAAATGGCTGGCTTGCTTTTTGTGAACTGCGAGTGCCAGCAGACGTGTAATGAAATTGGCGAGATTCTTGAGAAAATGTTAAGAATTGACGCAAGAGAATTTGCAAAAGAGTGTTGCTATTTTTATGACTTTATGGCAAGATGGTGGCCAGTCACGATGGCCAATTCTAACCAGACGAAATTTTGAAATCAAATGATTTACCGAAACTTCTCAGAATTCTGCTTTTGTTGGCGAATATTATTCTCTGATCAATTGAGGCAAAATCACAAGCAACACATAAGAAATTATAGAAATAGTCTTACTCACCAGTTGCAATGTCGGAGTAATAATAAGGATCTTAGAGTTGATGTTTGACAAGAGAAGATACAAAAATTTAAGTGAAAGCCCGATGCGGGGGTCGAACCCGCAACCTTTTGATGTCTAACTTAAGAGTCAAACGCTCTACCGATTGAGCTAACCAGGCATCAGCTTGCAAACACAATATTCCGCTGCAATATGAAGTATATGTCATTTGATTAATAGAAAAAATAATATATGGTTTTTCAGGATTATTAAATCGTTTGAAATTTCATACATTATCAATTTCTACTTCGTGTATCCTTAGTCTTTTATACCTTTAATTAGGTTTCAGTATATGCCACTACGTTTAATTCGATAGATGGAAACATAAATATCTTTAAACTATGTTTTAATTGAGACTTATAGTTTAATGTTAACAAGTTGTATATAATTGATCACGGCAACTAATGTTGGGTTGTCATCGCCTTTGCGAAAAGGTTGGCGAAAAGTTCACACGGAAGTTGATGTGACATTTAATGTAACGCAGCTTATGAATTGTGTGAATTTGAATAGAACGATTATCAATTTATGGGAAACAGAAGTAGCAGAATACCTAGTAACACCAGGAAACCTAAGTGGATTTGACATAGATAAATGGTCAGATTGCAATGACGACCAAGATATAGGTGACTTATTATTGGTTAGTGATGGTACTTATTTAGTAGGACTCACGAGTATACAATCCAATATAGTAGATGGCGAAGTCAGGTGAGAAACGTATAGACATCATGTGGAAAATACTAATGACAGTAAGTGTTGTTCCGATGGTGTAGCTTATGGTGTTTATAACAATGCAATCCCAGGGTTGGATTTCAGTGTAACGGAACACAATACTTAGGAATCCCGTTCAATGGATATAATAGGCAGAGCGATATTCAGTCTCTCTCTACTCAACTTATGATCCATTCCATCGAAGAGCTTCCTGTTCATGTTCGATGTAGTGTGTTTGATAGTTATATTTATTCCAAGATTTATCCACGAGACCAACATAACCCGATGAAAAACTCGGATTTCAAAAAGCTAAAAGGAATGATCAACCCCCATCTTCCTCGGATTGGGGCCTCGAACTTACACGGATTCAAAAAGCGTGGCGGTTTTGGGCTCATCAATCTTGAAGAACAAGTTCAGGGAAGGAGTGCAAAGTTATTTACGAAACGCACGTCAATAATCGCGATTAGAATCTTATTGAATTTGAGATAAGATTCAAACATTTGTCATTCATTCCACCAGTACCATTCTCCGGCCTAATGAAACTGAGGTGGTACCTTGCTTCCTTGGTCTTGGTACCTCTTCTTACTAGACTTCGGAATCCTGAAACAAGGTCCCAGCTTGCTCTCCAAGTACGAAAGTCACGATGGTTCATGGATACCGAAAAAGAGTGGTTAAAGGCTAGGTTTCGTCTAACAAATGTAAAGCAACAGCACTACACAATGCTGAAAATAAAGATGGATTTGATCTTGATGTTCAACTTTTATGTAATTGCTGAATTGTAAAATCATTTTTTCTTCTTTTCAAGGTTATGTTATATCTGAAGCAGTAGTTATAATGGTCTATAACTTTGTGTTGCTGTTGCATTATATGGTTAGTAATCTATAATATACTGAGATAGAGCTTGGATGTAGTTACCCTCAACACAAACAGACGTACGGGACATTTTCTATAGAAGATTACAACCTGCACTGGCTGCTGAAATATTTATATTATTGTCAGAGCAGAATAATGATGAAAATATTACATATAGTGGAGTATTGATACAATAAGGGATATGTATTAATAAGAGGTTTCATAGCTGCGAACAAATGTCTTTTAATCTTTGTACCTATTCAACGATGTTTATTCCATATCAACTTCTGAACAGTTTTCCCTTCTTTGAATAATTCTACAATTTCTTCTCAAAATTTACTACTATTTATTCTTTATAATACAGTATGAATTCATTATAAGCAATTACAGTAGACATACAATATGCAAATGGTCTATAAATATAAACAAGACATGTTAGTGATGCTTTTGGTTGAAAACTGGGGGTAAATTGACGGTATTACTGTTACCCTTTACTTGCGAATCAACTACGTCATCATTAGAAAAGAAATCTGTTGTAGGTGTTGATCCTTGTTCAATAGCGTAGCCTGTAATGGAATGACTTCTAGTAGCGCTCTTGTTATTCCAGGACATGACCAGATTAGTAGTATCAGCTCTAGTGGCTCTTTTTGGGGATGATGATGCCTGTTCAAATACATGTCGATTTTCACCGACCAAGTCGTCAAGCTCCTTGTCTAAGTCGCCGTATCTGCCCTGCTTTGATGTTATGTCTGAGCCAAAGAAACCTTGCATGTCGTCAGAATTTTGGTGAGTAGTCAACAATGGAGAAGAAGGCATGTTGAGCGCTGTAGCATTTTTGTTTGGTTTGATATTAGTGGAAAACGTTTTAAGCTGTGGCATATTGGGATGCATAGAGTTAGAATCTTCCTTATCCTGATCAAGAGGAGTTTTGGAGTTCAATGGGGTAACTTGGTCTCTGGGAGTGGGTTCTGTGAAAAGTGTATTGATCCATTCATTTTGAGCTGGGCTTGATTTACCAGAGCCATTAGTAAAAGATTTGGCAATCATAGATTCGAAATTCTCGATATTCCCATCTATAGAAATGCTCTGGCCGTCTGAGGGTGGACAATTCTCTTTGTCGTCACCATCAGCATAGATGTCTATTACTCTAGTGTTTGATTTAGTAGCGATCATTGGTGGAGTAATACCTTGCAGATCCTGTGGAAGAGGATCTATGTCTGTGAGGGGTCCACCAAAGCTATTGAGCTGGTTCATGAGTTCATTAAAGTCCCCGTAGTGAGGGGTATGTTTGATAGTTCCAGCATCAGCTTGAAGTTGGTGACTCTTCTGGATATTGCTTTTAATGACTTGGTTAATAGCTGAAGGTGTATGAGATGGAGTTGGGAACTTGTTGGATTGCGGTATTATAGGCGAAGAAGCATATTGCGAAGATTTACGTATAGCAATGGCACTCAAACTATTAGATCTGTCCTTTGGAGGATCATTGTCCTTAGTTGGTCCTGAATTACTGGCTGCTCCTGAATTGAACATTTCGGTATACTCTTCTCTATTCTTGAGTTCTCTCTTGTATCTCTGCTGTTGCAAGTACTTCTTTACTACATTTTCCGGTCTCATGAAACCCTTGTTTCTCAAGAACAAGTAGCAGGCATTGCACAATGGACCAAACATCCCGTCGTAGTGTTTCTTGTCGAACTCTTTGGCACGATGTATAGCAAAGTAGTTTGATCTGAAATCAGTTTCAAAATATCTCCATGTTATGGAGGATACAGTGGCACAGTTACTATTTACACAGACCAAGCCATGGTTCTTAGGCAACTTGGTATGAGGAATGGTGTGTGTACGCTTACTGTCCAAATCCTCCAATTCTGTCAAAGATTGGAACTGCTCACTATTTTTTACAGTGTTGCTAAGAGTATTACTTTGATTACTGGTAGCAACTACGTTAATGGAAGAAGTCTCCAGATTTCCATACGGAGGCTGTTGTGGTGTGTAAGGAGAAAGCTCATCGAAATCAGCCTCATCTTCTTCCTCATCTTCTGGTAGGTCGTTATTCTCTCTATACTCAGTGTCATCGGTGCTGTCAGACATAGGCTCTTCATTAATGGGTGACGATACCATGATTGGGGTATGGTTAACCATGGATCTAGTGCGCATAGCTCGCTGTGGAGGTTCAGGATATCTTCTATGTTTTCTCACAGGCTTATCAATGATCTTATCCAGTAAGAAAGGGGCCAGTTTGAATCTATCTTGTACACTTTTACTGTCATAGCGAGAAGTGCTTTTCATTTTATCAGCATGCATGATGTTAAACATGGTTTGATTGGGTATATTACTGAAAATAGGTAGCGACTTGGTTCTGGTAGCCTTGACAGCCCCTCCAGAAGAATTTGTGTTTGAAGGAGGGGCCATTGGATAGGGTTGGGGTATAGGTTTCTTTTTGGGATAACTCATAGGTGAATCCGTGACTCTCTTTTTCGGATGTTCCATAACCCTAGATTGTTGTGTCAGCTGGTGTTGAGCTTTTGGAATTGGGATCGACTGAGGCTGAGGCTGAGGCTGGCCTTCTATAGTATGCAATTTCAATCTTATTTCAAGTGTTAATGGTGAAGCATTCGATTTATCACCAAAAAGAAAACTTGCTGACAAATTCTGACACACTCTGCCAGGAATTAGGTGCGATTTAGAGGAGTTTGCCAACGACGACAAGACGCCGTTGGCTACAAAAGGCTCCTCCGGCTGTTCCGTTATGTCTTTATAGTACACGGCATAGTCTTCAGCATGAAGTCTGAAGTTTTCGGGTGAACTTTTGATGATTTGCTGAACACAGCTCTTCAAGTCGAAGGCCCCTAAGGTGATCATATCATCTTCGGCTAAAGTGGTCATCGGTATCTGAGCTGTTTTCACTGAGTACTGGTTTTTCGATCTCAGAAGAAACACAGTAGGATTGTTGTTGAACGAGTACAACACCTTGATCTGCATTCGTTTGTATGACTGTTCCTCGTTCATTGTAATGTGGATTGATGATAATAGTTGTCAATAACGGTGACAGATAAAACAAACACTAAGTAGTATTACAAGTGGTATAGCGGATATAACAGACAACGACCAATAACAAACAACAAACAACTAACTGTTCAAATATACAGTAACGGTGTAATAGTATGAGCAGCAGTTGTGAATAGAATAATAACAGTTGTTAATAAGTTCTCAGTGTGAGAACAGAACGGTTTTATGCTTAAATAAACGGAGCTTTGGCTTTGTCGAGATAACGGTAAATGCGTGAGCAGATGTAAACGATGACTCAGGATGTTCAACTTCCAGCACTTACGTTCCAGCACTATTGGTTGTGGCGAAGAAGAGAAAAATGGTAATGGTAAGATCTTGAAAAGTAAACAAGTCTACAAAATGTGCTGCGAAGAGAAGAATACCAAAAACAAAAAGCGTGAGACGAATTGAGTAGTCACAAAACAAACACTACACTTAGTTAGACTAGCGATAATATCTATCCATAATATGCCGCTACAAACTGTATGCCTTGCTGCTGTGGATCTCTGGTAGTGAAACGAAACTATGCTGAAGATGCGTTTTGGCGTCACCCAGAAATCAAAACAACGCGAGACGCGAAACTAACTGAAAGTGGTAGCGCCGCCCTTTATTCAGTGTGTTTTGCTAGGGCAACAATTGCAAGGGGAGTTGTTAAAAAGATTGAACTGACGTGTTGTGAGACGTGTACTATACGCGCAGGGAGACGTGTTTGAACTAGATTTTGTATGAATAAGATGAAATTGGAATCAATGAGATTGGTGTAACTGTTCAGGGGGTGTCAAATCGGATCGTGACAGGCTGAAATCTTTTGGAAATGGAACACGCGAGAGAAATAGGAGTCTAAGAGTTAGATATTAAACAAGGTACGAGAATAAAGTTACGAGTATGATATAGTACGTGATTAAAGTAGAGAAATAGGAAACAACGAGATGGATCTGACTATAGTAAGCAACCAAGATTTACTTCGAATTAGATCAATTATGTAGTACTATATGATAAAATGGATGGGCTTTACGAAGCAGTGCAGAATCATAAGATAATCCGTATACAAATACAAAAGAAGACAAATAATTACAATACTTCTGAGCTCGAGGGAGTCTAATGCTACATGACGTATAGCGGAAGATGACTTGTGTGCCTTGCTTGTAGTGTGCTTTGTTAATTTTAGGTAACACATCTATTACTATTAGATTTGATAGACAACCCTTCTTTCATTTAGTTCAGCAGCAGAACACCACCTATACGAAAATCATCAAGACACCAGGGCAATGTTGGAGAAAGTTACCTATCGTGTAAACGATGTAGTGATGTCGTCTAAAAACTATGAGTGGAAGCAAAGTAATTTCAAAAATATTTAATCAGTGGGCGCAAATCGCATTATAGTTAATATTCACTTTTTTGCACCCAAAATTTATTGACAAGTATACACAGCTTCACTAATCGTTACATGTAATTTTATCTAATATGCATTTCTATACTATTCATTACTATTTACAAGATTCTATGCATTTAGTCCATTCCAATCAATTTTCTCACTTCAGCAATGTTGGCCAGTGCAATCTCTCTGGCACTGTCTCTTCCCTCAGCACATACCTCGTCAAGATAGACGATGTCAGCTGCTAATCTCTTGTACATCTCTCTGTTTTCTCGGAATTCCTCTACGATCAACTCTGTGACATGGTCCTTGAACTGCTTGTGATCTTTGACCCAATGTAAGTCCGCCACCACTTCATCTATAGATTTACTAGTCAACCCAGAAACGACATTAATCAAGTTGGATACTCCAGGTCTTTCTTCTGGAGCATAGTAAATAGAGCCTTGAATCGAATCAGTGGTAGCCTTTCTGATTTTTTTTGCTATAACTTCAGGTGAATCTGTTACATAGATACACGAGTTTTGGTCTGGATCTGACTTTGACATTTTCTTTGAAGGGTTTCTGAGTGAGAGGATCTTCTTTGAAGGAGTCAACAACGTTTTTACGATAGGGAAAAATTTCGTTCCGTAAGTGTGGTTGAAGGTGTTTGCTATGCCTCTGGTCAACTCTAAGTGCTGACTTTGGTCATCACCTACTGGAACATGAGTAGCACGATATATCAAGATATCTGCTGCCTGCAAAATAGGATAACAGAGAACGCCTGCTTTAGTAGCCTCCATTACCCTATCGTCATATATGGAGCTATTCTGGACTTGTTGAGCTTTCAGTTTCCATTGAGTCATTCTGTTTAAATTACCCATACTTGTGATGCAGGTGAAATACCATGACAATTCGGTATGTTCTGGAACAGCAGACTGGTGGAAAATCATACATTTCTCAGGGCTCAATCCAGAAGCCAAAAGACTGGCGATGGCCTCATGTCTCAATCTTTTGAGGGTCTGGGGATCTTTGGGCAAAGTGATAGCGTGCAAGTCAGCAATTCCGAAGATAAACTTAGATCCTGGAGAGTCAGACTCGGAAAGTTCCTTCCAGCTACGAATGGCTCCTAAGTAGTTACCTAAGTGTATATTTCCCGTAGGCTGAATGAGTGAGAAAATTGTAGATTGAGGAGGAAGTCTTTCGAACTTTGTCACATGTTGTACAGTAGACCCGGCTGTGGTAGTATACGACCTGGCAACCCTATGTAGTAGTGTGACTTTTGCTTGCGTCTTCATAATGGTTGATAAAATGAAAGATGTATGGTAATGGAAAGTGAAAAATTCTGGAAGCTTAATAAATGCGACTGAAAAATTCCGTACTAAGGATTATAGAAATAAAGGATTATATAAAAATTGGCGTGGACAGTAAATAGTGTATAACTCTTGCTATCTTGACTAGTGATATGTGCAAATGAAATAAACTCCAATACTTGTTTATGAATGTAGTTCTGAATTCTATCAATCTTGTACCAATTTAGAAGTAGAATCTTCTTTGTCATTACCACTTGTCTGATCTTCTGCCCTTTTAGGATTATTTATTACTTCCACTGTACTACCTGGTTTACTTCTTGCTCTACTCTAATACCACACTCTCACGTTCTAGGTCTATTTCTATAAACGTATACTATATTACACAATTCATGCTATTGATGAGAAGTCGATTGCTCGAGCTCTTGGGGGTGATCTTCGACGGGGTCGGTGACGAATCCTCCCACAACATTCGAGATCTGCACTCCGTTCTTTACCAATCTTTTTTCCAACTTGATTCTCTGCAAGTCTCTCCATCTGTTGAGCTTGGAGTACTCATGCAACTTGAATCCAAATACCTTGGGAACATAGGTTTCCTTGGAATGAATAGGTATCACTTGCGGGAAGTTCTGGAAGAACATGGCGGGGAAGGAGGTACCGAAATAGGCCCCGTCAATAACTGAATGCCTTGCCGACTTGGGATTGAAAAGATCCTCACATTTGGCACAGTACAACTTCACTGAGTTTAACCGAGGTTGGTCGTTCAAGCCAATAGGCAATAATGGATGCAATTGGCAATGGACTCGGGGACAGTAGCCAAAATCTCCATTCCTATACTTTTCAAACATCTTGTTCAAACCCCGTGATGTCAAGATGTATCTGGCATGAATTAATCCGTATAGAATTCTAGCGTTATGTTCCAAGGTATCACGATGTTCTTCGGGCTGCAGTTCTATATCTACGAGATCAGTTATTATGTCAATCAATGTAGGCAATTTGCTCACTTCTTGGTTCAACCCTGTGAGGTTGAAACGATCTCTTATGTATTCATCATCAACATCGCAAAAGTACTCATTGCCTTTGATTCCTAAATACAAGTCAATCCAATACTCTGTGAAATCCGAACTAGAGTCGGTGACGTATTCTTCGGTAGCCATGGATGGACTTTGGTATATTTGGAGAAGACTGGGGAAGTAGGGGTGTGAACTCTGATAGTGAAGTCCAAATATGATAATGTGGTCAGGATTTTCAATTATAAGTTTCAATTATAGGTTATATGTTGCTTAAGAACAAGTGAATAAAACGGAGCAGTATTGAACAGTATAACGACGTTACGCTAGTAATATAGGCAGTTGTAATTACAACAGTTCTACTACAAAATCCAACTTAGGGCTGTGTGTGGACTGGGTATGTGGAGAAAAGAGTGGAATAGATGTTTTATCATCGATTTTTTTCGCAAATGGCCCTTTTGAGATTGGAATGGAAAAACTACAAAATAGCGAGAAGGCTGGGGAGAAATAACCAGAGAAAAGTGAAATAATCTGTGAAAACTTTATAGTATCTTTTGAATCACTACAAAAAGGTTTGCGGAATGGGGACAGAATATGTGTTCTACTTCCATATGATATCGTATTATCAATTTGTCACTTATCTATACGACATCCTTCGCTACTGGATTATGTTTACGCCCTCGGTAGAGTCTGTTTCCTCGTTTCATTGTTTCTTCCTCTCTGTTTACACCACTCTGTATTTATCTTACCTCTCTCGGTACCAATTCTCGCTATTTCTCACTTTTTTCATTTTTGTCACTATTTGTCACTATTTCTCACTCTTTCTTTCATGTTTCATTCATGTTTCCTTCCATTATTTGTCTCTGTTCTAATTGTCTCGCTAAATCACCTCGCTAACTATTTCTCTGTAGCTAACCTACAAGCTTTTTCTCGAGTCAATTCAATCATTAGACCAACCAACTGTTTCCCATCCTGACGGATATTTTCAACTACGATGAAGTACTTACGCTTCCCGCCGCTTCTCCATGGAGGCGAAGTTCACACTGTTGATATCGACTGCTCCAACGAATGGCTTGCTACCGGAGGCTTGGACCATATCATCAACATCTGGAAACTTTCTGATCTTGTAGACTTGGCCAGAATACTGCCATCAGGAAAGAATGAAGGCAATGGAATTCTAAAAGAAAACGGGTTGATGTGTGAGAAGAACAGTACTGAGGTTACAATTGGAAGTTCTGAAAATTCACAAGTCACTGAACCCAACGTCAAATCTGTGGAAGTCGTTGATCTCGACGGAATAGACAAAAAAGATGAACCAAACAATGAATCAAATGCTAATGACGGAGTCAAAGTAAGCGACAGAATTGAAATTAAAGAATCAAAAGTTGATATTGTTGATACCAATAGCGACAAAACCAATAATGACTCTACTAAAATAAAGAATGATCTTATTCATCATACTATTTCTTCTGATAACATTCAAATTTCCCAAGAGGCATCAACTACCAAAATCAATAGCATTTCGCCCATTTACACCTTGAAAACGCACAAGGCCGTAGTTTCCACAATCAAGTTTTCTCCCAAAAACAGCAATGAGCTTGTGTCAGCGGATACAAAGGGAAATATCTACTTGCACAACTTCGAAAAAAACAGCCAAACACTTCTCTATCCTTTCAATGAAGACCAGAAGGCATCTGTAGTCGATTTGAGCTGGTCAATGGACGCTCGTCTTGTAGCCTGGAGCACTATAGATGGTAAAGTGAATGTCATAGACGTTACGAAGAATACGTTTCAGGAATTGACGGAATTGACCCATTTGGAAAAGCTCACAGTTCAACGCAGCATTGCCTTTGATCCTACCAACAACTATTTAATCACTTTGGGCGATGATACTTTGGTGTATTTGTACCAGTACACGTATGATTCTGCCACTGGTAACTACCAGTTTCGCTTGATCAACAAAATATCCCGTCTAATCAACAAAAATCCCATAAATGTTAATTATAAGAGGATTTCGTGGTCTCCTGAAGGTGAACTTCTTTCAGTTCCTACAGCCTCAAAGAATCAGACTTCCTTAATCTCATTGATTTCTCGTTCTAAAAACTGGCAAAACAGAATCAGCTTGGTAGGACATGGACTTGCATGTGAAGTAGTACAGTTCCACCCCAAATTCTTGCGAGAAAGTAAGGAGGACAATGCTTTCTATAATATAATTGCTACCGGAGGCTCAGACAAAACGTTGGCAATATGGAACACTTCCAAAGATACACCTGTAGCCATCTTACAAGACGTCGTTGACAAGCCAATACTTGATCTTGTATGGGACAAAACAGGTACGACGTTGATTGTAGCTACATTAGATGGACATTTGGGTATAGCTTCTATTGAAAACCACGAATTGGGCCACGAGATTTCGCAAGAAATGTTGGAAGAGCTAAAGAAATTCGACCAGGAGTATGTAAAACCCATAAACTACAAATATGAGCACGAACAGCCGACGACTAAAAGAGGTGAAAAACACCAAATTGAGTTATTGGATCAAAAAGATGCTAAAAGCATCATAGAAAGAGAAGAAAAGGAAGAAAAAGACCAAGACGAGGATGATTTGAAGGAGAAAGAGACAAGTTCTAGGCCAACTAATAGCCAGCCTGAAGTTATAATTAAAGGATCCATAGAACCATCGGTTCTATCTCAGCCAAACATGGCAGAACCAGAAACTTCAGCAGCAGATATCTTACATTCCGCCATGAGCAGCAGGCAATCAAAATCCTCCGCTGTTAAGACAACTAAGACAACCAAAACAACTTTAATAGCATCAACAGTTTCTAGTACACCAGCACCTCCAGATTCAATCAGCGCCGAGAAACAGGCGGTAACCACCAAAAACGGCAAGAGAAGAATTCAACCTATGCTTATTTCGAATAACGGAACCACGAAACCAACAATAGCATCCGAAACAAGTTTAAACATCAATTCAACAGTCCAGTCTTCTTCAAAGAGTGTAATGGAGTTTGATAAGCCTTCTTATTCCGTTGAAGAAGTCTTCTATAAACAGAATAAGAGGTTGAAAGCACAAGAAGATGGTGGTTCCAATAAGAAAATAAAACGTGAACTTGAACCAGTTAAATTCATTGGATCAGTTATTACAAATCCTAATACCACTTTCTCAAAGGTTAGACTTGCAGTTCCCAAGGTGAGATTGAACTTTCAAATTCTGAGCAAATTTGACGGCGAAGTCTTCATTTTGGATGTCAAGAATGGAACTGGAAATGAGACAAAACCTTCCAGAATCACGTACTTCAAAAAAGATAAGCAGCTTTGGTGCGACTTCATACCCAGGTACATACAATTGGCTGCCGAGGGCTCCAACTTCTGGGCTTTGAGTACTTCAGATGGTCAAATTTTTACCTATTCCCATACATCAGGCAAAAGATTGTTACCACAAATAGTTCTCGGATCGCCTATTTCTTTCCTTGAGAGTCACAGTAAGTATCTTATGGCAGTTACCTCTTTAGGCGAGTTGTTTGTTTGGGATTTAGAAAAGAAAAAGATTGAGTTGTCTACTTCATTGACTCCATTATTGGAACTTAATAATAAGTACCATGAAGACGGGTTGTCCAAGTCAGATAACATCACTCTCTGCGCTGTTACATCTACTGGAATTCCGTTGGTGACATTATCCAATAGCTCGGGCTATCTCTTTAACAAAGATTTATGCACCTGGCAGACAATTACGGAGTCGTGGTGGTCGTTTGGTTCTCACTATTGGGAAAGCAACGACGAGAACAGCAAAAAACCACAGACTTCTAACTTGTTTGGCGAAGAATCTTCTATTATTGAACTATTGGAACATAAAACCAACGAAGAGATCATACGGAAAACAAGAACTGGACGTGGAAAGTACTTCAACAAGATTTCGAAGAACATGACTATGAAAGAAGGATTTGAAAATCTTGAGAACACCATTTCGATTAGCCACTTGGAAAATAGGATATTATGTTGTGAATTACTAGGTGAGTTTAAGGAATTCAGAAGATTCTTCTTGACATATGTGCAAAGGATATGCGAATTGGGCTACAAAACGAAACTATTTGAAGTTTGCGACGAACTTTTGGGACCAGATGGCCAACAAGAGACAGATGAGAATGCCAAGTCTGCTTCAGAATGGTCTTCTAGCATCTGTGGAGTAGACAAGCATGAATTACTTAAGGAAGTCATTCTTCTATGTGCCAAACATAGGGATGCACAACGTATTCTTATTCATTTTGGTAAGAAGATAGGAGTGGTCAATGACTTTTTGTAGTATGAACAATAAAATTTAACTATTTACAATGTATTATTACTACATTTATATACAATTTTCACTCTACAATTTGTAGGTGTTTGATTCATCCCACTCTTTTTCTCCTAACAAACCACCCACTTGGCCCTGCTGATTATTGTTCAAGTCCTTGGGCCCAGCAACATAACTTATGTACCCTTCTGGTCCACATACAAGTGATAACGTTGGATTTTCTTTTTGTTCTTCACTAGTGACTATTGCTTGCTGTATAGCATTTAAGTATCTTGGAGCTCTTTCTTCGTTCAATTTCTTATTTTGAACGGCCGGTTCTTCTCCCTCCAAGATAGAGATTCTCAACCTTAATGCTTCTTCGGGTGTAAGCTTAGCTGCGTTCTGTTCCAACTTTAGAGGACTAGTATATGCGCTTTTAGAGGGTTTCGGAACATCTTTAGCTGTTAATTTAGTCATGTTTTCTGAATCGTAATGACGGATCAATTTAATTCTGTCCAACTTTTCTAAAAAGAAAAGGAATCTCTCGAATGGTTCCAATTCTCCATGTTTTTGAGCTGAATAGTGGATATTGACAAATCCCCTGTACGGATTACGAGAAAACAAGACTTGAAGAATAGGAGCTATACCAGTTCCTGCAGCAAAATAGTTCATGTTATCAAAAGCTGGTAAATCATTGACTTTTATGGTCTTTTGAAGTAAGTGTTCAGGATCGATTTTTGAGGGGATATCACGGAATATCGGTCTAGTATGGTGATTCTTAAGAGGGTGATAGGGGAATCTATATTCAACATTAGGCCCTCTCAATTCTATTTCGTCTCCAATATTCTTGCTTGTGATGTATCTGGATATTTCACCATCATTGTACTTTTTTACATACAAACACATGACACCTCCTTTATCGTAATCCTCTCCATCATTGTTTATAACTTTTAAAAGTGGTTTTTTTTCGCCTGATCGGGTATATTCAGACTTTAGGAAATACAATGGTAATGGTGTATATGCTCTAACCACCATAATATCTGGCTGTTTGACATCTACAGACCAGATCCTGTCTCCGTTCCAAATGGACTTCAGCTCATAGTTAAGACTGTAACTGTATTGCCATTTGGAGTACTTGGGCAAAAGTTCAATCAAGTAGTGATCGTCGTCGATGTCTTCTTTGTGAGTAACAATGAATTTATGAAATTCCAGCGGGTCAAGCAACTCTTTACTATCAGCACCTTTTTCTGTTGCGTAGATCCACACCTTCACCGTATACGCACCCCAGACAATAGCCAAAGCAGTCAAAATCTTAGGAACATAACGTGACCATCTTGTAGCTGTCTTGGGCTGTTGTGCCTTTGCAAAATCGTCTTCGTTGGGTAAGCCAGGGTACTCGAAAGTGACTCTGTCATGTTTCAACTTTGGTATGTACGGCTTATTGTTTTTCTTAACAAGATGGTCTAAGCCAGTATCTTGAGCATCTATCGGTGCTGGAGCCGATGGAGAAGAGGTTGATCTGATTTTGAACAGAGTAACATCTCTTTTGTCTTGAGCAATTAAGTCGTCGTTCTTGTTGGACTTATCATTCAGATTCTGGCTATCTTTTTCATTTGAAGAATCTCCAGTATTGCCAGGTCCTGTTGATTTGAATCGCCGGAAATTCACAAAACCTATTCTTAATAGGACAGAAGTCGAATGGACGCTCTTAGCATTCGATCTGAATACAAGCATAATGGTTTATTGAGTGGTTGAAGTTGTATAGATAAGATGTTTTGTTAGCTATGAAGACGACGATTTTTCATATCCCATATACAGGAATTGTGACTGGGATGCTTCTGAGCACAGAGGATTCCTTGAATTGAAAACAATAGTCAAAAATGATGAATATCACTCCATTTGGATAGTATTACAGATATCAGTCTAGTTATAGTAGTATATAAACTGTAATGTAAATCTTTAATCCACTGGCATTCACTCGATGGTTATGTTCCTCTATTACTATGCACGTGTCACATACAATATCATACTTCAGATCAATTTTTAAAAATTATTCAATGGATATTAGATAGTACAGAAATTCGTAGGTGACAATATATGGATCTGTCATTATAATGTATTTGTACATATTTTATTCATTACATTTACCATTTAACGTAAAATGAATTCCATTTCAATTTCCTAACTTTGCAGTCGGAACTCAGAATGGTCACCTGAAAATAACGAATTTCATTTCCGGGATCAAAGTCGCATTTTGTCAGCTCCATAGGTAACTTCGATAGGAATTTTCAACAACTTCAACTAGATTTATTTGTAACTTTTCAACGAGGATTACATAGATAAGGCTTCTGTTGTCATTCCATAGTATTTGTCAGCATGGTTACACTTATAAAGTCCATCAAGGCTCATAGCGACAAAGCGTGGTCAGTCGCGGCACATAAATCCGTTCCTCTTTTGGCAACTGCTTCCACAGATAAAACATCTAAGATCTACAAGCTTTCAGCGAAGCAGAACTTTCCCCAAGTAGCTCAATTAGAAGATACCCACAAGAGATCCGTGAGGACAGTTTCATTCAAACCGCCTTTACCTGGTGTTGAGTCGAACTTTTTGGACTTACCAGCTTTAGCTCTGGGCTCGTTTGATAGCACAATTTCCATTTGGGGTATCGATGAGCCTGAAACAGAAGTAGACGACGTAGAAGTGCTTGAAAATGCTGCTGAAATTCTTCTGAGTCCCAGAAACGAATGGAACTTGATGGCTATCATTGAAGGGCACGAGAACGAAATCAAGGCTGTGGACTGGAACCACAATGGAAGTCTCCTTGCTTCTTGTTCCCGAGACAAAACCGTCTGGATCTGGGAGACAGACCCCGATACTTTGGAAGAATTCGAATGTATTTCGGTGTTAAATGACCACCAACACGATATAAAACATGTTGTGTGGCATCCACATCAAAATTTGCTTGCGCTGAGTTCGTATGACGATACTATTAGATTGTACAAGCAAGATTTGGACGACGACGATTGGTCTTGCGTAGGTGTACTCAATGGTCACGAAGGAACAGTATGGTGTTCTCAGTTCGAAGATAATCATAGGACTAAAGACTCTGATGAATCATCCAACACATCAAAGATACGGTTGGTGTCGGTTAGTGACGACTTGACCGCTCGAATTTGGTCTACTGTAGATGTGGACGAGCCCGAAAGAAACAACAACTACATCCCTAGTTCCATCAAACACAAGTCTGAAATGGTATGGGAGCAAGAGTCAATTCTTCCAGCAATCCACAAATATCCCATTTATTCTGTAGCCTGGTCGGCAGAATCGGGAAAGATCGCAACTGTAGGTTCAGATGGGAAGATAGTTATATACGTGGAAAGTATAGATAGCGGATGGTCGGTAGACTCGGTTAAGGAGTCTGCCCACGGAGTCCATGAAATCAACAGCATTATCTGGGCTTTGTTAGACGACCAACTGGAAGTTCTTGTTACTGCTGGGGACGATGGCTGTGTGAACATTTGGAAGCCATAGACTTGTATTGTAGGGCTGTATATATTTGGACAATATAGAGAATAATAGTGGAGATGTAGAAAAGAGAGGAAAGAAAGTACTGTAACACGAGTACAAAAATATATACAAAAATAATTCTCATTGATTTCCACTTATACTTATAACATTATTCTATCATTAATTAGCCTAAAACAAAACACCTACCACTAATATAAAACCAGCTACAGCCAACAACACCATTAAACAGCACAACATCCTACCCCCAGAACGTCTCTGGTATCTTTCAGCTGTTCTAAGTTCATTAGAAGCCCCACGAACATCGTGACTGTAATTAAACAAGTTATTCTCAATATTATCAATCAGGAACTGTTGTTCGTTTACTATGGAAGACAAGTTCAGGAAAATCTCATTGATTTCAACGGTATCCTGTTGGATTCTGTGTATTTCGCGCTCTCTTTCTTCAACCAAAATCGTCTGCTGTTCCAATTCTTCAGCATTAACAGGCTCATAGGTTATTTGCACCTGTTGTTGTTCTTGTAGTTGTGAATGTTCCTCGTCTTCTCTTAACATTTCTTGCTTTGTGCTACTGCCTTCTGGCAAATATTTATACTGAGCAGCCTCAAATCGCTTCTGGTAGTTCTTAAAAGTGTTCAAACTGTCTCTCACCAACTTTATTTGGATACTTTCCTTCTGTTTTAGATAATTCAACACTTCTATGTCTTCGTGGCTGGAAGCAATCTGCTTAATAATGGAGTTAAGCTGTTTTATAGATTCATTCAACTTTTTGAAATTCTCAGTAATTTGGTTCAAATATTTACCAATACTTTCTCCTACATTGTCTGCTGCGTTAGTCTCATAGTCGCTGATTAACCTCTTGATAGAAGCCAACTGTGTACCATTTATCTGATGCAATCTGTTATCTATGGCCGTGGAAAGAGACTCAAATTCAGGGTAATCTTTGTACTGATGGGATCTATTCGACGCTGTTTGTTCGAGATCAGCACCGAAGGGATTGTTGAATGACATAATTTAAGAAATTATAAATACCGTGAGAGAAAGAACTATTAAAGAGATGTTCATGTAATTTCTATATGGAGGCTAAGCCATACTAAATCAATTTCCATTTGGTCACGTGAAAACCTCGAAAAAGGTCTACCACCTCTACAAACAAAGTTAAGTTACTAGTGAACACTTTGCAATGTGGTATTCACGGTTTATAAACAGATAATAATGTTTCGTAATGATGATAACAATAATATATATATATGCCTACATATTCTTCGTATTATCGTAATTCAATTGTAACATTCTATAATTTAAATATAATGACAGGTGCATAATTCTATAATCATCTACTCTTGTTCGCTCAAGAACTTCTCACAGTCCAAAGCAGCCATACAGCCGGTACCAGCAGAAGTGATAGCCTGTCTGTACTTCTTGTCCTGGACATCACCAGCAGCGTAAACACCTTCAATGGAAGTTTCAGCAGTACCTGGAGTGGTGACAATATAGCCTTCTGCATCAGTCTTAAGCTGGTTAGCAAACACCTGTGTAGCTGGGGTATGGCCGATAGCGTAGAACAAACCGTTTACAGGTAAATCAGTATTAGTGTTGGTCTTGTTGTTGAAGATGCTGAGCGATTGCAACAACTTTCCGTCACCCTTGGCTTCCTTGGCTTCGGTGTTCCATAAAATTTCCAACTTTTCATTGTTTTGCACTCTTCTTTGCATGATAGTAGAGGCTCTCAAGACGTCTCTTCTGACCAAGAGATACACCTTGGAGGCGTACTTTGTCAAGAACAAGGCTTCTTCACATGCAGAGTCTCCTCCACCAATAACAGCCAAAGGCTTGTTTCTGAAGATAGGAACGGCACCATCACAAACGGCACAAGCTGAGATACCCTGTTGCCAGTAAGTTTCTTCACCTGGAATGTGCATTCTCTTAGCAGAAGCACCGGTAGCGATGATGACGGCGTCGGTAGTGACAGGTTCTGAGTCTTCGTTCCACTCAGTCCACAACTTGAAGGGTCTAGCAGAGAAATCGACTTTAGAGATGGTTTCAGTGATAATTTCTGTTCCGAATCTTTCCGACTGTTCTTTCATTTGTTCCATCAAGGTGGTACCGTTAATTCCATTTGGGAAACCTGGGAAATTTTCGATATCAGTGGTAGTAGTCAACTGACCTCCAGCGGCGATACCGTTGGCCAACATACCTTCGTACATGGTAGGCTTGATTTCGGCTCTGGCTAAGTAGATGGCGGCAGTGTGGGCAGCTGGACCAGATCCAATAATAGTGACTCTATGGTGGACCATTTTGTTATTAGTTGTAGGTTTTGTTGTTGGATTAGTTGATGCAGAATTCAGACCGAGATTGAACAAATCTGAGATCGAAAGGGGAGAATTCTTTGGATTGAGACAGACTATGCTGTGAGAAAACTGACGTGTGTAGTTAGAGCTTCGTAAGAATGTTTGGCGGGGGCCTGGGAACATGCAATGGATCAAAAGTAAATGGAGGTTGAAAAAAAGAATGGGGATTATCGCTTTTATATGGCGAGATAGGATTTCTTTTTTCGGTTGGCTTTGGAGTCAATTTTCTTTTTCGGCCCATAGCATTAATAATAAAAACGATCTAGATGTTCGAATGTGCCACAGGTGCGACCTCGGTAAAGATCGATAGGCAAAAGAAGCGAGGCCAATTGGAAGAATCGCCTCTATTAAGCCGTTGATTAGTGAGACACCAGACAGGATTCGTGCGAGAAAGAACTTCTAGAATGCCTGATTAGGGAGAAAGTTGGTCAACCGCGTCGGTAGAAGAGAAAACGAGACTGGTGTATTAGCGAGAAACTGGCTCTAGATTGGCACCAAATTTTATGGCGTTATTAATGCTTTGTTAACAACTCATAAAGCAATTAATGGACTCTGAGTGCCATTGTATTTCAAATATTTAATTACAAACATTCAGAGATTCATCTCCTTCATTTCACCTTCATAGCCTAACAATTTTTTCTACAGCATCATAGATTCATCGTCCCATAATCTCTTATCGTCCCAAAATTCAACTGGACTTATGCTCACTATTCACAATTTTTCGTCGCTATTTTCCTGTTACTAAGCTTCATTTCTCGCAATTTCTCGCTATCTTTTTTCTGTCAATTCTCACCAATTGTTACCACTTTTTCTCAGTAATCATATGTGCCTGGATTTCAAGGTTTTCTCAATTTCTTACTAAGCCGACCGTTCTAGACATCTATAATTCCAATTATAGATTTCTTCAGCAAGTGACAGATTTTCTTTTGTGGCCACCTTCTCTTGCATTTCTGCCTTATGCCGCTAACATTCCCCCAATCCTGTAACTTCTACTTGTGACTTCTGTTGGCTACTGATTCACCTTGGAGCATCACGTGATAATCTTGAATTCCATCTTCAACCTAAGACCATTGCTAGACAATAATGTTCGGTCAAATTATGACACATTCCGATCTTGTTTAACTGCTACTACTAAGATCGTCTTCACAACAGAATACCGAATTATCAACCACAAAAGCTGGTTCTTTACGTGCTATTGCCATTACCATATTATTACAGCGTTACTATTACTAACTAATTATATCGTTTCTATTATATATTTTGACATGTCAATAACATTCAATTAGTTCTCTTCTGGATTCTTTTCGATGCTCTTCAAGATTCTCGTGTTCTTCATAAATTCTTGATCATACTCTCTTGTATGCTTACACTACTTCGCCAAAATGAAGTCTTTTATGATCTCACTATTCTGAAGCTTTGGATTCAAAAGTACATTGCTCATGAACCATTGGAGTCCCCTGCGTCGCTCCTCTAGCCAATTATTCAGAAGAAATAGCCGGTCGATGCTGAAACTGTCTTTCGGTGGAAGTGACGGAATTATGGTAGTACTACTGTTCTGGTATCGGTTTACGAGAGCCTGATGGAACTGTGCTATCTCGTTGTACCTCTTGTAAATGACTATAGATGAATATTCAGAGTCATCTAACACAATCTTAATCAGCCATACAATATAGGACTTGCCTGCTTCTCCTTCCACTACATGATGCTCTCCTACAAGAACGTTCGTGATATGCGATAAACGATTTGTTGTGCTGGTGGAAGTTTGAGACTCTTCCAAATCGTCGTCTTCATTATGTAGCTCTATCGGCACTGGAAGGATCTTGTTGAGTCGAGAAACCGAGTTGGCATGTGGTCTGCTCATTGTAGATATTTGATATTAATGAAACTTCGGTTGAATTTTCAATTCTAATATGAATGACTTAAATATATTGATAACGTCAAATCCGCAAGTGAATTTAGGCCGTATTTCCAATACGTGAGATCCACGGTATATGATAAACTAATCAGGAATTGCAATATATTAGTTTGGTGTGTTTTCCCCCAAGGAATGAATCTCTTTAGCCCAGTCAGACCCCCTAATCTTGTCATACAAATGTGCTCAACTGTATGGGTCATATGACTTGAAAAGTTAATGTAAAATGTATATACAGTCCTATGGAATAGTTATATTCACAGAGCGAATTTCCTTGGATATGAAATATGTTCTTTATAGTAGAGAAGTTAATGCATATTTGAAATTGAGTTTGTTGGATAGACTTTGAATATTAGAGGCTTTTCCTGAAGTTCCCATTCCTTTCCCATGTCCCGTTTTATGGATTGAGCCTTTGGTCTCTTTATAGTCTTTCTCGATAATTATTCGGTGTATACAGGAACTAATATATACATAATTTTTCAATATTCCAATCATTAGTAGTACAAATTTTCCGTAGAATAACCAAAAGTTTCACATTTTGTTAAGAGTTTCGTATATCACTCGCTTAGAAGTCTCTTGAAGTTTTCATTTAAGTGAAATGGATCCTTTGGTGCATAAATATACGCATTGGAAACGTTTAGTTCATAAGTTCCAGGCTCGCAGAGATATACCTTTCAGGAAGAGGTTCTTCATAGGCTACGATCTCTATGGAAACACCTACTGGGAGTTCACTATCGATGGTAACATGCAACGTTTGCGACGCAAAATGGAACCATATCAACAGCAGTTATTTAAAGCGGATTATTTCAGCAGTGTTCCTCCACAGTGGCTACAATGGTTGAGAAGAACAAGAAACCATCCTCCTACGTTAGAAGAATTAATTAATGATCAAGTAAGACAACAGAAAATGAAGATTTTAGCCCAGCAAGCTGATGCTAAATGGGCTAATGAGAAACTAAGACTCGAACGTGAACAACAGTACAAGTTGAATGCGGAATTGAATAGAGCTCAGAAAGAAGCAGAAGATTTTAAACAAACAAACCAGCCCTCCCAATCTAAGCAAGATCCTTCCTTAGCCAATGATGACCCCTGGAAGCAGGCCGAAGAGACCAAAGATTCAAATCCTATTCATGCAACCACTATCAAGCCACGCACAGATTTAAAAGATCAATGTTAAAAAATCAAGAAGATAACTTTAACTATCATTACCAAATTAAGAATTTGAACAATTTCAAAATTCAAATACACATTGCGGAAAAGATCCATGGTCTCAAGTTTACAATTCTATTAATGCCATTCAATATGCGTCTATTCGCGCTCGAAACTAGCTTCCTTGTATATACTATCTAATGACATTGTGAATACCACATCTTATTTAATCTATATCCTCCAGTGAGTCCTTAGAAGTTGTTGATATAGAAGAATGGTTTTCGCCTACGAAAAGTGGATGTACTCTCTGACCATATTTTGACTCAAGTTTAGATTCCATAAGTTGGAGAAGCTTGTCGCTAAATGTCTCCAACAATTTTCTTCCGTCAACTTCTGTGTTGTGACGGACTTCTTCCAATTTTTCTGGAATAATATTTCCGTTAACCAGCTTGTTTTTCTCTCCGCCCAATTGGTTGTAGATGGAGTTAAGCTTGGCTAACAATTTATCCTTTTCTTTATTGGTTACTATTTCTCGCAGAAGTCTAGACTCAATAAACAGCAATTGGGCTAAAGCGGTGTCCACAAAAGGTTGTTCTTCATTTCTATGCCTTTCATCGTCGCCGAATAAGATGTGTGGTTTTAAAAGCTTCATCAGTGAATACTCCATCAGACTTCTCACTGGTGAATGATCTAACAGAGTTCTGGATGGACTAAGTCTAATGGGAGACAATGGTTTTCTCGGAGAAGCAAGTCCAGATCCAGGCGTAGAGGAAAGTGTGTTTACAGTGTGTGCCTTTTCTAAAGGTTTGATAGACAAAGAAGGTTTCGAGGTCGAAACAGATTTTGATCTACTTGCATCTCTAGTTGGACTCTGAGAGCCAGATCTACGAGCTGCAATTCTCTTCAAAGTTGCGTTTGTAAGTCTGGGTGATACAGAACTACATGGAGATTGTACTTCTTTCGTATATGCCTCCATCTTAGGTGCATTGACCTTTACGGGAGAAATAGGAAGAATCTTTCTAGTCACATTGGAATACATAGGAATCACATTATCTTCTTCTTTATCCGATGTATCTTCCTTGTATGTGTTATGCTTTGCTGTTGTAGAATCGTTAATTTTCCACGTAAACAAACAGCCGTCCTTTCCAATGGAAATTAAGTCTTCGTTAGCACCCAATACCAAGCTAAGTATCACATCCAGGTGACCCCAACCTACACTTATTGGTCTGCCAGTAAAATAATTGAATACTCTGAGAGACTTGTCTGTCGAGGAAGTGATGAGCAAGTTCTTGAATACGATCATGTTCTCCACAAGTAAGCTTTCGTTTCTAGCGTTAACAAGCTTCAAAGTACGTGAGAGCTCAAATCCCTGAGAAACCTGATATATTGACAAAGTTTTGTCGTTTGTAGATACGATCAAATCGTCTGCTACAATCTTCAAAGATATCGGACTTGACTTCATAGATAATATTTTCTCTTGAAAAACCCTTAACTCATTCTCAGCGACTTCAAGTTTGTGAATAGAAATAGTTCTATCAGACGAACAGACGTATATCCTACTTCCGTGATATTGAATCTTCAATAAATTACCATTGTGAATCGGAATAGTCTGCAAGATGTCCCAGTTTGTACCTCGTTTTTTGTAGAAGAATTGTATCATTCGATCTCTTGCTATGCTAGTTATCAATTGAATGTCACCGATTTCGTAGTATATTATATCGTTAATTGAAGACGAGTGTGCTTTGATTTGATATACAATTTCGGATGTTTTGTCTTCTGTTATGTTGACAACATACAATGTTCCGTACTTATCTCCCAATAAAAGTGACTCATTATTGGAGTCCACAGCCATAAGCGAATTTGATATGAGTTCATTTGAAGGTAAGTTAAACGTCAAAACGGTCTCTAATTTATAGTCCTTTGTAACTTTCTTAATCAAACCAGTCCGAGAATAGACCAATAGGTCTCCCAGTTGGCAATTCTTGAAACCTGCTAGATCGCTCATCAAGGAACTGGCTAGTGTACTTTCGATATCATACTTGAACTTATTGTAGAGTAAGATCTCTTCACAATTTGAAAGGTATATGATATGGTTGGAGCTTAGATTGAAGAGTCTAAGAATAGGAATTGACCTCGCACTTTCCTTAGGCTGTGCTCCAAATGCAGAATTTATTCTGGAAGAAGAAGTCAGAGGAGTTGAGACGACATTAGGTTTCAAATCGTTTATAGAATACGATAGTAGCTTGGAATTGGATCCAAACCATATCTTTTCAAGCTCGTAATCTACCAATAGGGTATCGAAATCAAACGGAGGCGTTTCTAATGTGATAAGCTTGAGTTCACTATTTAACTTGAGTAAGAGCAATTGATTGGTGTTGGTTATAATGAGCAATTCGTCGTTATTCAAGGCAGATATGTCTGTGAAATTCGAGTTTATTAGAGATCCCAAGAGGACGCTTTTACCTTTTAGGGCTAATGGTTTGTCTATAATTCTGTCGTTGTCTTCGTTGGAAGAAAACCTCCAAACCTTCATGAAACGTAAGCCCAAGGTGATGATGTAATCCTCATGCCAGAACAATCTGTTCACCACAGATGAGCACCTATTGTTAGCTGCTAACTGCACATTAGAGTTGGTAATCCGCCAGACATTTATGCAGCCATCATTCACTAGACCAAGAGAACAGAGAAAGCGCAGATCGGCCAGAAAGGAAAGCGATTTAATACCAAAAGAGTGTTCGTATATAAGTGCAACAGGATTTGAGCTCAGGTCTGGAGCCAACGAGAAGAGAAGTATCCGTGGCTGATAACCAGTTTCGCCAATAGCTAATAAGCGTTTGTTAGGAGATATGCATATACAGTTTATGGACCTAACTCTCTCCTTCAACTTGGATGGTGAAGACAAGTCGATGTCATGAACACTCTGGATCAATTCTGCAACATTTCCAATATTGTTGCTACCTCCCACAACGATCGGTTCTGCTGCAATAGAATAGCCATACCTGTCTCTCAAATGTTGAACACCTTTTGAACTGGGGTGGAGATTTTGTTGCAAATTGTGACCATTCTCCATTTCGAGTGCCATGTTGAGATAGGCATCTGGAGCAGACGGCAGGATGCTGTGATTTGCCATATTTTCATTGACTGAACAGGAGTTGGCGCAGAAGAAACGCTCCCATATCACAGTTTTGTTATCGTCCAAGTCCAACTGACGAACGACGACACCACCACTGGCAGCATAAGCTACATAATTGTCTTGAACTGAGAGATGGTGAGGCGATCGAGCTGATGTGCCGAGGATGTGCGAGATCAGAAATTGTAGCAAATTTTGCCCATTCGGAGACAAGGATAAACCACCAGAGTTAACACCATTGATATT
The DNA here is from genome assembly GCA_030564745.1 of Scheffersomyces segobiensis. Taxonomy (NCBI): domain Eukaryota; kingdom Fungi; phylum Ascomycota; class Pichiomycetes; order Serinales; family Debaryomycetaceae; genus Scheffersomyces; species Scheffersomyces segobiensis. The sequence goes on from JAKTZB010000005.1 coordinate 841,855, forward strand.
GGGATCTCCCAACGGCGGCATTTTCTTCTAGCTATTATAACTGTGAAGAAGAAGGAGTTTCAGGAATTATATATTCAAGTCAATGATTTAGCAACCTGTTTATGTAAACAAAGACACATTATACGCAGGAGCTTTTTCATCTCAGAAAATTCTGAGGTTGCGAATTTCGTAATAAAGTATATGACTTTATAAACAAGTGGGCGGAAACGGGAATGTTCAGTAAAGTATGCAAGCTGATAAGGATAGCTATCCCGTTGAGTGAGAAATTTCGGTTTTCTGGAAGATTTTAGGCAAGTTATAGACGAAAGAAAAAGATACAAGTTTCATCTTATAAACTAGCGTATATGTTTATCTGCAGTATATAGATGGTTCGGATATTTGGTCTACTGAATCTTTCTTTAACATTCTAGCTGCTATTCCTTATTCTATCTTAGACAACACACTTTATGACCGAGGAGATCTCACTTTCAATCGATGACACAAACAAACTCCGACTTCAGCTTGGGTTGAAGCCCATACTCCTTCAACAGGAAAATGATTATGCAAGTTCAACTACTTCCATTTCAATGTCACCATCTATCAATGTCAAGAAAACAGGCAGTTCTTCTACAGTCTATGAGTTATCCATCGAAGAAACGAATAAAGTACGACTTCTGTTGGGCTTGAAACCTTTGGATTCCGAAATAGACAAGGAATTGAAGCAATCTGTTGAAGTGCAGAATTTCAATGAACATCAAGAACAGAAAGAACGACAGCTCAACGACGAAATACTAAAGAGTAGAATTTTAGAGAAAAGGCAAGAGAACAGAAACAACAAGAGATTAGCTCAAGATAATGAATTGCGATTAGGTGACGATAAACAATTGGATACAGACAATTGGCTAGCCAATTTGGATAATCCCAAGACTAAGAAAGTAAGGACTTCGGAGACCAGAAAAGCTAAACAAGATCTATCACACGTTAAAATAGCACATTCTGCTAAGGAATTGAAAAACTTGCGAAACAACGATATTCTCACTTTGGAAGACGCTAACATTCTCGATGACATCGATGTCGATGTCGATGTCTTAACTAACCAGAAACTTGTGGCCAGTTCCAAGTTGAAGAAAGACTTGAAACAGCAAGCTGAAGAAGAGAATATAAAATTTAATGGTAGACACTACCAAGGAAGGCATGATGAGGATGACAGTGAAGACGAGAAAGATTATCAAGGTGTGATGATTACAGGCAGTGTTATCTCGCTTGATAGTACTAAAAAAGAATATGCGAAGAAGAATAACAACGTCACTATTAGTAATCTTTTTGATGAGTCGGAAGATGAAGGACTTTTTGAATCCGAAGACTTCGCAAAACCCAAGAAATCTGTTAAGATGAAGAAAATAAAAAAGAATAAACTACTGACCAGTAGCAACTTCAGAGTTAGGGATGATGATATCCCCGTTGTTAAAGCTGTGGAATTGGAGACTTTCGCTGATGTTCTTTTAGATGAAGAAGATGTTTTTCAGAGTGAATTGACTACACGTCGGCGTTTGAAACAGAAAACGGAACGTTCCCATATAACCCCTGAGCAAATAGCCAGTGAAATAGCTAGAAACAGGATATGGGATATGCAAGCATCAGCTGAAGCAAGTATTGCTGGAATTGCTTTGGGAGGGAAAGAGATGGTTTTTAATGATACAACGGAATTTTTGAGTTCGTTTAATTCAAATGGACCCGATTTAATACCAGACCAGGAGATTCTGGTAAAACCCAAAATTCAATCAGAGCCCCTAACGGAACAAAGTGGGTATGCTATTAAGAAAGAAAACGGCGGTTACCCAGCAACTATCAATGTTACGAAAGAGGATGAAAAGGAGATTGGTGAAGTTGCGGAATCGGACTCTGGACCTAAGTTCGACGGTGGTTTGGGTGACACTCTCAACTTTTTGCAATCACGAAATATTTTACATAAGTCCAGTGCTGAAGAACATGAGCAGGAAAAGAAACGTAGACAGGCTGCTCGAGAGTCTGAATTGCTCAAGATCAAGATCTCGATCGAAGAGCGACTTCTCAAGCAGGAGTTGGAGAGTAGTAGAGAGTATATGAATCTTCCCAAGACAGATAGAAGTGAAATGTTTGACAAGGCACTTGGCCAGCGTTTGAAGGAGAAAAACATCGTGCAGGATGAGCCTGTAGCAAGGGGCACTGCTAGAGGAAGAAAGTATAAGGGCTATAATGACAAACACGAAAGCAAGTGGACTGGGTATAATCCAATTGTCAAACTTTCGTACAGGGATAATAACGGAGAAGAGCTCAACACTAAGGAAGCGTTCAAGTACTTGTCGCATCAATTCCATGGTGTTGGTCCAAGTATAGGGAAAGAAGAGAAACGGAAGAAGAAGCATTTGGAAGAGAAAGAACACACTACAGAAGCTCGGATCGTGTAGACTGAATAGAATTATAGAATACGACGTAACGATTATATACTTGACAGTAGATACAAATATTCAGCACACAGAACCTAGTAAGGTCATAGATGTTTAAAAGCCAATGATAGAGAATTATGTAATTGGGAATTAGCGAACCTACTAGAAACAAGCAGAATGATTTTGAATATAGAAAAATTGTCGATGGTAAAAATGTAATATTCTACACAAAATAGAAAAAATAGAAGGAAACTTTTGAATTATAGAACGCATTGAAACTCAAAATAATGTCAGACCAGGTATGAGCAGAAAAGTACTAATTAAACTTCCACTTCATGGTAATTTTCTACAAGCAAATACTAAAGTTCTCTCAATAATTGAACTAGATGAAATCATCACTGCCCGACCACTGGCTGGAATCTCTCCTATAATATTATAATCACCCAAAATTGTCTAAACTATCAGAGGCTTTGTGACGCTTGAATTAACTTACTAAATCCACCTGTGAAAATTCGCACAAAGACGTCCAGTATTAGTTTTCCTCCCGAAAGTATCCAAACTGGGAAGAAAATCTGACCACTTCTCAACAAAATCCAGCAAGAATTCACATTCAACCTGGAGCAACTTTTTGTCGTTTTCGTGGAATCAACAAAATCTCACGTCGAGCCGAATAGTCCGTATTTCCATATTTATAACAAATTTTGGAGCCGTATATTTCACATTGTTACCTAATAACAAACGGCATATTTTCTGCCACTGGTTACCCAATCACCCCCTGCACTCTGTTGCCGAGACCGGCCAGATGAAAAAGATAAATTTGACATCTCCAAAGAGAACATTGCGATGAATAATTATCGCCAACTGTCTAATTACTTTTTTGACATTTTACTTCCCACTCTTTACTACTCTTTTTCTTTTGACCTTTTCTCTTCAGCTTTTCTCTTCACCTTTCCACTTTGCTAATGCTGGTACTGTTTACCATAGGGGGTATGACGTGTGGAGCGTGCTCGGCCACTATCACACATGCCGTCTCAGCTCTCTCGGGTATATCGTCAGTATCGGTTTCGCTTCTCACAGAGGAAGCAAAAGTTGTCTATGACGAAAAAGTGACTTCTCCCGAAAAGATAAAACTGACTATCGAAGACTGTGGTTTTGATGCTGAAGTCATAAAAAGCTCGAAAAAATCTATTAAAAGCACAATGAAGAGGGCCCAAACTCCGTCTCAATATATTTCAGGCTCCGCAAATTCAGTCTCCACAATCAATAATACCACGCTCCACATAGACGGAATCACTTGCGGAGCATGTTCGGCTTCCATCACCGAAGCGGTAGAGAAGCTTCCCGGAGTTGAACTGGTTTCTGTTTCGCTAGTGACGGATTCTGGGATTGTTAAACATACAAATGAAATTTCCAAGGAAACCATACGACAGGCTATAGAAGATTGCGGTTTTGATGTCACCATCGAAAAGTCTAGGATGGCAACCTCTTCGTTGTCTGCATATCCTCTTGAATATAATAATGATGCCTCTAGCACTGTAGACGAAACGAGCCTTGCTGTTTCTGGTATGACATGTGCGTCTTGTACGGCTTCTGTGTCTGAAGCTTTGGAACTACACCCTGCAATTTCTCTGGTCTCGGTCTCATTGTTGACTGAAGAAGCCCGAGTATCTCATTCTAACATGATCTCCCCAGCTGAGATCAAGTCTTTGATCGAAGACTGTGGATTTGGTGCAGAGATAATAAGAACTGTGCACAAGAATGTGATCTGGCACGATGATGTAAACGAGCCAGACGAAATCAGCTTGCAAATTTACGGAATCTCGGAGTCGACAGACACGGCAAGTCTCCAGTTCAACATCGAAGCGTACCTTCGTAGTTTGGCTGGAATCACAGACTTCAACCTAACATTCAAATATTCGCCAGAAAGAGATAATGTTCCCTCTGAAACATCCAACTCCACTACTGTAAGATCGGTGGTGTCTGCGTTCGAGATTCCAGAAAACCAGGAAAACTTAATCGACGAACTTCAAATCACGTACAACCCACAGCTCATCGGAATCAGAGCCTTGGTTGATGGTCTCAACGATATAGTGACAAACATCCGATTCGTCATAATCAACTCTGTAGACCAATCGTCTGTTTCTCAGCTAAGATTGCTATCTCGTGTAAAGGACATTCAGTACTGGAGAAACAATTTCTTTCGGGCTTTGTTCTTGGGAATTCCGGTTATCGTGTTGTCAAATACTCAAAAGATTCCCTTCTGGAAATACATGATGATATTCCCTGGTTTGTATGTTGTATCTCTTCTTCAGTTTGTACTAGCTGTACCAGTGCAATTCAAGTTGGGAGCTGTTTTTAACAAAAAGTTTCTTTATTTTGTCAAGAATGGGGGGAAAAACGCTACCATGGACGTATTGGTTTGTATTTCTTCTCTGGTCTCCTTCATTTTTTCAGTCATATCACTTGTATTGAGTGTATGGTCAGGGCAGGAAATGGGACCTCCAAAGTTGTTGTTTGATACTTCTTGTATGCTCATTTTGTTCATATCGTTTGGAAAATGGTTGGAAAATAAAGCTAAAGGTGCCACCTCCACAGCCTTGTCCAAATTACTTTCTTTGACACCTACAAACTGTACTATTGTAAGTGACACTGCAGGCTATGAGTCTTACCTCAAGCAACAAGAGTTTGAAACGAAAGACGAAGTAGCTAGTTCCATGATGGATTTCCCAACTAAAAATGTCAGCATCGACTTGCTCCAATCTGACGACATTGCAGTCGTTTTGCCAGGTGCAAAAGTACCTGCCGATGGTATTGTGGTGTATGGTGCTTCTGAAATTGACGAGTCCATCATCACTGGAGAATCTTTACCAGTGTATAAACTGACGAATGATCAGGTGATTGGAGGTTCAATCAATGGTTCTGGTTTGATCCACATGAAGGTTGTCAGGGCCGGAAAGAAGTCTCGTTTGCAGCAAATCATTAACTTAGTAAAAGAGTCACAGGTCAATAAGGCTCCAGTTCAGAGATTCTCCGACTATATAGCTGCTAGATTCGTGCCTGTGGTTTTGTTACTTGCAACTATTACTTTTGCGTTCTGGGTGGTTCTATGCTACAACCAGAATACGTTGCCCATGGCATTCACTAAGGACGAAAATGGCAAGTTTTTTGTCTGTTTGAAAATAGCAATCTCCGTTATTGTAGTTGCATGTCCTTGTGCACTCGGATTGGCTGCTCCAACTGCTGTCATGGTTGGTACTGGAATTGGAGCTTCTCATGGGGTTCTCATCAAAGGGGCTGATATCTTGGAAAGGGCCAACTCCATCAATGTGATTCTCCTTGACAAAACTGGTACATTAACTACCGGTGACATGACCTTGATAAAGTACAAGCAGGTCTCTACTTCCAACATTGGCCACAATGACTGGTGGACTTTGGTAGGCTCAGTAGAAAGCAATTCCGAACATCCAGTTGGTAGAGCTATTTGTAAGGCTGCGAAAGGAAAGCTTGGCCTTAATTTCGATGATGATACTTTTGATTCCTCCATCAGCGAATTCAAAGTGTTGATGGGTTTAGGTATCAAGGCGAATGTGCAATTGCCCAATGCCTCAAGGTACGATGTCCATGTAGGTAATCATAGAATGGTGGATGAGTTGTTTCCTGATTTGCTGCAAGTCATTTATGAACACTTCACAAGCAGCGCAGATTCCATCCTGAGTTCTGTCAATACCATGTCATTTGTCATTATTAACGGTTATTATGCTGGTTACTTGGAATTTACAGATAGCTTGAAACCTAATGCTAAAGAAGTGATTCATTACTTGAAAACAGTTGAAGGATATCAAGTTGGTATGGTCACTGGGGACAGCAATTCTGCTGCCCGTAGAATTGGATTAGAAGTTGGAATTCCAGAGTCTAATATTTTCAGCGAAGTTTCTCCTGTTCACAAAGATGCCATCATTGTTGATATTAAGAAACGTCTTGGTGGTGATAAAAATGTAGGCATCGCATTTGTAGGAGATGGTATTAATGATGCACCAGCGCTTGCTCAAGCTGATATTGGTATGGCTATCAGTTCTGGTACAGACATAGCCATTGAATCAGCTGATATCGTGTTGATTGGTGGTAACCAAGGTCATGATTTAAGTGGGGTATTAAATGCGTTGAATATTTCTAACGCTACATTCAGAAGAATTAAAATCAACTTTGTCTGGGCAGCAGTCTATAACATGATTATGTTACCGTTTGCGATGGGCTGTTTCCTTCCATTCAATGTCATGCTTCCTCCAATTGCCGCTGCAGGTGCCATGATGTTAAGTTCCGTCAGTGTCGTTTTGAGTTCATTGCTCCTCAAGAGATGGAAAGCGCCCAATACATCTTCCAAACATGTTCCTTGGAAAGTCGACCTCGAGAATGAAATTGAATCTGAAGAATTCAGCTTGAAGACAGGAACATTGGCAGATTTTAATGCTGTCAAAAGAAATGGAAAGTTCAAATATGGAGTTGGCAAATTATTAACTACAACTAATATTGGAAGGTTTTCTCCCTCCAGTAACTCTTATGAATTGGTCTCTGGTTCGTCTCGTTAAGGATTTGTTAATTTCGAATAGAGAAACCCTAATTGCTTTATTTATAAATATAGAAGTCTTTGAATATAGTTTTAGGAGAGTCCTGTAGTGCATCTGTTTGTAGCACAAATATAAAAGGAAGGTTTGAATATGGTTTCTATTATTTGCTACGCTAGCAGGATTCTGACATAGAGATTAGAGGGAAGCAAGATTCACATACATTGATTTGGCATTTAATCCAGTTTTGTGTCATTATGGACATTTTGCACCCATTTTAACTGTAGGTACTGGGCTTTCTTTTTTTTTCCAAATTTCTCTTGTTAAGCACAAAAAATTTCTATTCTGCCAAAGATAAATGCAGCTTGTAACTTGTGGATATAGATAACTGATCCGAAAAAATTGGATAAATAAATCGACTTATTCCTTTTCTGTGGTCCAGGGTACGTTTTAATGTTGTTACATCACAAGTATCAATTATTAAATATTGGACCAAAAAACAAAAAAAGAAATTGATGAGATTCCATTGTGTTTTGTTAACTACTGTTGCTCTTAATGGGTTGGCAAATGCAGCTGCTATGCTGCCTATTGGTGAAAATAATTATTCTATTACAGGTAGTGCATTGGGATTAGACTCTACTATACGCCCTGTAGAAATTAGTATCCCTAATGACGACTTGAATGCAGAAGTACAGGCCGCTGGCATGTTAGGATGGGTGAAAAATGGAAAGACGAAGACAATCAATTTTGTTAAAATATTGAAGAAAGTTTTAGAGAACATTAGAAAGATTGAAGAAATTAAGAATGACCAGAACAGAAACAAATGGAAAGAAGAAAATGACGAGAAAGAAGACGATGTCAGAAACGGCGATGAGCTGGAAGAAGAAGATGAAGAACAAGAAGAAGGAGGGGAAAAAAAGGGTTTAGTGAGCAAAGCCAAGGGGTGGTTTAGAAAGGGGTCTTCTCTTGTAAGGAGAGACCTTGTTGAAGATTTGTTGGTCAAAGTGTTCGTTTCCTTAAAGAGATCTGGGTTGATCAACTCCATTATCAAGATGTCTCTAACAGATGATGAAGTTAGAGAAGGGGTGGTGGATATAGCTGCGGACTTGTTGGAAAGGGATGTGATTCCATTTGAAGATATTTTTGTAGCATTGAAGGATTCGGGTCTTGCCATCGATGTGATTAAGTTTTCACTTACTGATGAAAAGACAAGAGGTGGTGTTGTTGCTTTAATCAGAGAATTGCTACCACAATTAATTGCTGATGGATCATTCAAACCTAAGGATCTTATTCCAACCCCTCCAAAGGTCTCTAGCCGTTAAGTGGATAACAATTCACTAGACATCTTGTCTATTAAAGAAGAATTAGGATGCACGAAGGGATGGTCTTGTATGAATGAACAGAATGAGAAATAGAAAAATGATTTATGGATGAGGCTATTTTGTAACCGAATAACTTGTTCCTATCATTAATGACTACTTAGACTTCTATTGCAAGAAATCTTGCTCTCAAAATTCTAAATATTGAAGTCGGCTACAACTTTCACCACTTCGTACTAAGCTACTATCCATTTAGAATCTGTCCATTATTTTGTTCTTCTCTCATCATAGAGAACTTCTTGCGTGCTTATTTTCCATTTCGGATTCTATCATTTCGTAAAGTGGTGCCTCTTCTCTTTTTCTTTCTAAATTCCAAAATTATGATTAGGACTTGATATTTCTATTCCATCCGTTCCATAGATTTCATGATAATGCAGAAAAACAAATCTCATGCATATTTTAAAAAAGCCAACTTAAACAAAGAAGACTTTCTTCCTTGCAACACTAAATTAAACCTAAAAACAAAAAAACCACCCACTTTGTTCCTACTTACTGTGAGAGCCCGTTAATACTCATACGGCTGACATCTCCAGGATATTACAAGCACTAAGGTTATTGATTGTATTGTTCACTTTCCTCATTTATTATGTTTCAATAAAAACTTATTTATACCGTGCAAATATAAATGTTCTACAGAACAGAGCCTTAAGTATACCATAAATTAAAAAGCGAAGTTTAAAAAACTAGAGTTTATATCAAAGGGTATCGAACATCAGTAAACAAGAATTAAATGGAAGTTTTATAAGGACATTTAATCAGCTTACAAAGCCAACAAAGCACCGGCAGCCAAGACAGCGGCACCAGCAGCGTATTGTCTAGCGGCAGCACCTTCGAAGGTCGTGACGTTGGATGGGGCAGTGGTGGAGTTGACTGGAACAGAAGTGGTGACAACTCTGGCAGGGCAAGAGGTGACTTCTGGTGGGCAGTCAGTGATGGTGACAACAGTCAGAGAGTAGACAGTGGCGGTGGCGATCTCGGTGGAGTTACCAGCGGAGACGGCAGCAGCAAGGGCAGCAATGAGGGCGACAGTGGAGAATTGCATTATTAACGAAAGACAAGTAGTTGGATTGGTGCTGAGGAAAGAAAAGAAGATATTTGTTAGTTTCACGAGGGACCCGGGCTCTAATATATACAGCTCGAGACAGAATGTCAGGCGAAGGAAACAACAGTTGGTACTCTGAAATAAATTCTCATTCCGTCAAGATTGCAAAAGTGGCAGCAGATCGTGATTATTATTGCAGCCAAAATCAAAACAGACACGCTTTTCTCGAGGCAGCGACTTGCCTAATTGGGAATGCTAGAACTGCAGACAGACGACATGCCGGACACTCTGCTCGAATTAGGAATGCAGGCTACTGGAAGCAGAATGAGCATACAAAGGAAACCTTTTGGGAGGCGCCGTTCACCAGGGACTGTGAGTGGGATATGGACCGTACAATGGTACTACCTAGGCCATGTATGGTGGTACAATTGGAGCTGGCGTCAAATTTCATAAGATAAGCATAGACGCCGCTTTTCCCTGGTCGTGAAAAGTGTCTGCACTGCATATGTAGAAAATTAACAACTGTCTGTCGAAGGATTGTGAGGCATGTCTGCCTGGTCGTTGGGATAACCTGGAATAAACTGGTTTAGAGGTGTTTATACAGTGACAGGCCAAGGCAGGTCGCTGGAGGGGTATGTGAGATGCCGTAGGGTCTAACGAGCAAACATCTTGTTATGCAAATGCGGATTAGTGAATTATTGTGTTTTCTGTTTGAATCAATGGCGCCTGCAGACACTGCAGCCGAGGTGTGGATACGGAAATGCATAAAAGTTATGGAACCGCATCGCATACAAAATAGTAACAAAACCAACCGTTTACGAGACAAAACATCACCTTGGCTCTATCATTTCTACAAAGTCTAGAGACTCAAAAAAAGCGGTTCATAACGTATACAATAGCTTCAGGAGTCTTAGTAGCCAACATGACATCGAAAAGCGTAAGATCCTCTTTCTTTTCTGGATTCCGGACTCAGCAAATAGCCACAGCAATAAGAAACATTCAAAATTTTATCTTCTTGTTTGTGGTACCTCTTTGCAATTATTGAGTATTGCATCACCGCGAGATCGTTTTTCATAACAAAAACACGGTGAAGATTGTGGTACGATTGACGGGAGGAGTATCAAGCACAAGTTCAGCCAGCGTATTGTGTGCCATTGTCACTGTAGTGAGTTGTAGAAATTGTTGTAGTCGTATGGTGTGGCAATTGGTGTAGCATAGTGTAACGAATTGGAACTTTGGCCGGCCGTATAGGAGTAAAGATTGATCCGATTCTGCCTTTGTCCCTGTTGTATCAGAAATCCTCTCTATACGCTTCTGTCTTATTCTTTTTCATCTTCCCTTTACGAATCCTCCACTTTCAAACCTACGAATACGATCTTACTATCTTTCCGTGTACCCATGACCGATCTATTTCTATTTCTCTATCTGTTCATTGTCGTTATTTTCCGTCTCTACCTTTCTATAATGACTCCATTTTACCTATATACTGTTTCCATCTTCTCTCCTTGTGTTTTCTGTCTGTTTTGTTCTTTCCAGAATGTCATTTACCGATTCTTGCAAATGTACACATTCCACAAAACACGCGTTGGTCATTGCAGGAATCGTTGACTGTTAGTTTAGACTTTTTGGATGAAAATATGCTCGTAAACGTGACATTGCTACCATTTCTGTCTTGAATTGGAATTTCGGTTTCAAGTGCTTTAGCATTCGCAGCCAGTACACTTCGATTATAAGCGAATTTCGACTGCATCTCCATCTCCATCTCAAACTTCTTCTTTAGTACTCTGCCTCCAATCTATAATGCCCAAATCTCCACAATGGCTATCATGTCTATTTGAAACCTCTGTCTCCTCTACATCTTCTCTATCTAGTATCCATTAACTATAACTTTTGACGTATTTTTCCCTTTTGGTCTGATGATTTCCACTCAGAATTCACTTCTGGGTGTCACATTCTTACGACTGTACCAGTTGACAAAGTCACGGAGCGCAGATCTGACTCTTCTATTGTCCTTGTTTGGTAATGCTACTGAAACTGTATCCATAAGCTTGCTGATCTCCTTCTGGTTGACGTTAGGTAAAGCCTTCACTACTTCGTGCAACCAGCTTGTAGAAACATTTTTGTCTGGAACAGCTACCAAGATCTTGAGAATCAAGTCGTTGGTGTCCTGCTGAATGTCGTTGTTGAACTTGAAAATCAAGCCATTCAACACCACTCTCAATAACTCTCCTCCATTGTTGTCGCTGACAAGAAACTGCTGCATACCGCGTCTAGGAATTGTCAAGTCACTCTCATCAAAGAACGAAATAGGAGGACTAGGCAATCCCCATGATACTAAGTCCACAAGGAAGTGTATACATGACATGATTGGGTTGAACTCGTTGATCAGATTCAAAGTCAATAATGATGCCTTGAGCGTTGACTTCAATAAACCCTGATTGGCTATCACCTTGAACGGGTAAAACATAAGCAAGTCGTTCATCATTCGGAAGTAATCTTCGACAACGTCCGACATGGCACGAACTCCATTCTCGTTGGCATTGAACAATAGGTTGAAAAAATATGAACATTGTTCCATACCAAAATTGTAAACAGCATCTTTGATGTCATCAGTGGTATACTCATCACCATATTCTCTGATTAAAACGCCGGACACCCAAAGATAGCACCCGTAGTGTGACTGCTGGAAGCCTTGAATCAATAAGGAAGCTATTTCAGGTAAAAGGCTGTTCAAATATGTGCTTTGGGACTGAATTCCAGATTTAACTAACTTCAAGATTCTCTCACTCGCAATGACAGACGTACCATATTCAGCTAACAACTGAGAAATAGCTGGCCATATCTTTTCGATGAATAAGCGTGCAATAGGACTATCCTGCTTGCTGAAATTGTTGGCCTTCAAGACATATATGAACTTTGTCAAAACTTCAACCTGATCAGCTACAGACTTGGAGTTGGCTTCGTTTTCACCAGCAACGAGCAATTGGTTTAAGGTCTGCAAAGTTGGTGAAATGAACATTTCCGTAGTGGTGTACAAATTTTCCGTTGGCAACTTCAAAATTACATGAGCCAAACCATCAACCAACTCGTATGTTGATTCCAAGTCAAGCTGGTTTCGAACTTGGCCATACAACATATACAACTGTTCTAAGTAACTGACCAACAACTCGGAACAATCCTGGCAAAAATACATCAATGCTCGAGAAGCAGCGATGATAATGTCGTGCTTTCCCTGTTCGTCTGTGCTATTGGAGCTGACAATCTCAAAGCCCTTGATTATGTAGTTCAATTGGGGTTCCAAAAATTCGGGATTCTTAGCTGTCCATTCTGTATAACGGCCCAATACTAATGTAGCAGCGTATCTTACCTTTGCATGTTCTGGTAACTGTACAAGGAATGACATGATAGTAGGTAACATGATTTTCTCTTTAGTGGAAACTTCTTTGGCCATAGCTCTCATGGAAAACAAAGGTGCTTCTAAATGCTGCCAGTTGGCCGAAGGTATATTGGACGATAAAATGGTCTGGATTTGGTGGAAGGGAATGCTCAAAGCCTTCGAGGGTCCTACCACTGCACAGCAGTCTTTGAGAACATCGCCCATTTCGTAACGGAATTCTTTGAACTTGTCTTCCTGTTCTCTGTCACCGTTGAATAGATCATGATCGTTTCCCGTTATGGGGTAGGTTAAATGCTTTATTATGACAGAAATTAAACTGGCGAAGATATCTGCCAACTCTTCCTTCGACTCCTGGAACTTGGAAATGGTAAGCAACTGTTTCAACAAGTGCCAGAAGTAGAAGGTGTACTTGACAATGTCCAAGTCTTCTTGGTATTTACAGATTTCCAAAAGGATTAGCACCAACGGCTTGAAGTGCTTCGGGTTCTTGGCGATGAGAACATGCCACGACTCACCGGCTTCCACATACAAACGTGACAAGCCATCGAACGTTTCTGGATCTTCAAGTCTATCAGGGTTGGCATGCATAAACGAGTTCAACTCGATAATCTGTTTGTATAATGCTTCGATTAGCTCATGGTTGTCGATGTCTCTTGTTTCTCTAATAATAGTACAGAGACATTCAATAGACTTATCGAAAGTTTCTTCGCTGGCCAAACTACGAAAAATAAGCGAAGTTAACGAATCGATACGGAGAATACTTTCTATGGGACATTCCTTAATCCACGAATTCAAACAGTCGAGAACCATTGAGTCTTGTGATGAGTTGCTTGAGTTAGCGTCGGTCAAGTTCTTCAACAAGAGCAACACTTGTTCTACGTTGGTTTCTATCAATTCTCTAGTTCTCGTGTTGAATTCATCGTCCGACAATGAAGTCTTTTTGACGTCAGACAACTCTTCAGGCAAAATCTTCAAGAAGTCTAGCAAGCACGGCAAGTACGTTGCAGTCAGTGACAACTTGGATACAATCTCGGACACGGCATCCTGCCACGTCAAATATTGCAATGCGAGTTGTGCTAACGCAACACAGAGCTGCGTACGCACAAGACGTTGGGCATTGGCAGTGTAGACGGTAAGTAATTCAATAATGGAATTTTTCAAGGTCGCAAAGTTCTGCTCTGGCAATTGAGATAAATCGTATGTCACTTTGGAACGCAACGTCTGGGCGGCAAAGAGTTGAACATGGATATCTGAATGTGCATCGTTGAGAATCGTATGGACGACTTCCCATGCGCCTTGGGATTTTTGGAATGTTTCGAGAAAATGGGTAGCGTTGATTTTATCGTTTTGGTTAGCATTGGAGTACATGGTCTCCAATGCCAGCCTTAGCTGTTGTAAGTTATCTCCAGCGGCCATGGCAAAGCGTGGGGCTACAAGCTTTTGGGAGATGGATGGTGGGGTACAACAGTGACGCGACTGTGTCTTCTATAAGGTCTTCTAGATCAAAAAGAAGAATCTGGAGAAAGAATGAAGCCCAATGGCTGTGAAATGTTGATCTTGTTTGTCTCTGTATAAGCTTGAAAAATTGTCTGTCGGTAATAGCACGACTTTACCAACAGAGTAAGCGATGGGGTAATGGTAGAGAATTGCAAAACAAAACAATGAAAGATTAGAAATGAATTGGAAATCAGAGTCGTTGGACGTTGTACTTAGTGCAAATTTTGCATGATTTTGCAGTTGTAATTTTCTGTGTTGGTGGTATTGTTCTATGTGCTTATTATCTTAATTGGGACTACAAAACTCATAGAAGAGATCTAAATGATATGCCAGTATACAGGATACCAATTATATGTGAATGGTTTAGTACGGGAAAACTATGAGATGTAGGGGAAATAAATGATCTAGAGAAGGAGATAAAATACCACTTCAACCAATTAGATGATAGCGTTTGGAATATTTCTGAATTCATTGATTTTGTTAGTGTATATATTTGTTGATGTCAAGATGTTGTCTCCAAGCTGGTTTGGCATCACCCACATTCACCAAATCTTGGGTAAAACATGTTTGAACATATAAACAGAGTTCAACATTTCCAGAAGGAAATTAGATTAGTGATACATATATCTCGTTGTCCAAGAACAATTGCAAAATTGCAAAAACGTATCATATATCAAAAATATGGATATTTTGTGGAGTCAATTCTTCGATTTGTGCCCTTTTCATATGATCAGCAGTTATCCGTTCCGACAATCTCTTCAGACTGTAGCTTGACAGCTAGGGGGTCTCCTCTTTTGTAATGGCGCAAATAATCTATCCATTATTCGATTTAGTGCCTCCCATAAATTTGTCTAGTTGCAAAATCCAGACATCCAGAACAAATAAACTTTATCCACATGCAGGCATTGTACCTGAACGCAGGCTGCTTCCGCACAATTTTTATACATGCAGTACGTACACGTAGTGAGAAAATAAGTTTCACAATCGTGTCTGTGAGTAAGGCGATAACAAGGCAATTCCAAAGCAGTGCTTTTTCAAGAACATAAGAATTTTTTGAGGTATTCGTTCCCTAAAGTAAGAATCAAGTTTACACCCATATAAACCAGCCCTTCCCTTGATAGCAATGGCCCCTCGTGCTAGCAGTTATGCAACCCAACACACAGCACTCGTGACTTGCATTGTTAGTTGTGTCTTTGTGCAGGTGCTCAGACAGAAATATCTGTATTTTTTTTCTTTTAATGCGAAGCGTGAAGATGTTTTCAGTTCAGATATTATAATTATAGATTGAAACTTTTCTTTGGTTTGAGAAACACAAGTTGTTTTTCATCTCCATTCTTCAACCTCGTTCATTTAGTTGTTGATATTTATCTATTGTTCTTGAAGTCAAAGCTCACCCTTGTTTTGCTATACAGTTGCTGTTTTTTTGGGAAAAAATAGCACGTTCCACATTTTATATTCATAATTCGTAGTGTTCGTTTCTTTCACACTATCAGTTCCCTCATAATGACTACCACTAAGTTGATCAGACCCATTGTGATTTCCGGACCTTCCGGAACTGGTAAATCCACTCTTTTGAAGAAGCTCTTCGCCGAGTTCCCAGATAATTTCGCCTTTTCCGTTTCAAACACCACCAGAAACCCAAGAGAAGGGGAAAAAGACGGTATCGACTACCATTTCACCACCGTGGAAAACTTCAAGAAGGATATTAGCGAAGGAAAGTTCATTGAATGGGCTCAGTTTTCCGGAAACTACTACGGTACCTCTGTCAAGGCTGTCAAGGACGTCGCCGATACTGGCAAGGTCTGTCTTTTGGATATCGACATGCAAGGTGTCAAGTCCGTCAAGAAAACAGACTTGAACGCGCGCTATTTGTTCCTCAGTCCTCCTTCCATTGAATCATTGAGAGAAAGATTGGTTGGCAGAGGTACTGAAACCGACGAGTCGATTGAAAAGAGAATTTCAGCTGCCTCAGCCGAATTGGAATACTCCAAAACTGGTGCCCACGATAAAATCATTGTCAACGATGACTTGGACAAGGCATATCAAGAATTCAAGGAATTCATCTTGGCAGATTCTGATTTGTAGTCAAAGATAAGTCTTTAGAATTTTCTGCTCTTGTTTAACATTTCTTCTTCATCGTGATTATAGTTTGAACATAACTAGGATCTGAACATCACTAGGATATTGCTGAGATATCGTATTCAACATATAATCACAATATTAGATATATTTGGGAATTGTGTCTGTAAGTTTTGTTCTGTCTGTGTTGTAGGCTTGACGGGCCGTTGTCTTTGTCTTATACTATATGAAATCTAATTACTTTATTCATTCAAATCTTGTTCCGGTCTGTCCTTCCCTTATTTCATCCCATTATCCTTCTTCAGCTCTACTGTATTTATAGCAGCAAAATATTACCATTTCCGACTTCCAACTAACAGACTCTATTCATCTTTGTAGATTTTGGCCATAATTTTTCATATTCCTTACACGTGACGAGACTCAGACGGCACCAAAATCGAATGGTCCCTATATTTCGATCATATGTACATTTCTATCCTTTATCAAAAAAGTCTTTGGGGCCTCTTCATTTTGGGTTCTTAACATTTCACATTCATCATGAGCAGCCGTAAACTTCCATCTTCTTTCGACGATAATGGTGGCGGCGACGCGTACGTATGAATTGAACATAGTAGAAGTGATGAGAATGGTGAATAATCGAGCATACGAAACGAAGCTTAATAAGTTGATAATCATACAAAGATAATAAGTATGAAGAATTGTTTACCAGTTGACGTTAATCAACGAAAAACTATGCGGTAATTAAATGATACTGAGAATATCATAATCCTTCGACAACTCAATTTGTTAAGAAGATATCAGAACTGGAAAACTTTCATGAAGTAGGAATTATATGAGAAATCTGAAGATTGACTTCGTCCATATAAACAGCTCTGCAATATAAACCAAAAGACATTATCATCGTTTCCATATTTTTCCGTTGAATTGTGGCCAACCACTTTACTGATTTGCTAAATTCCCATACTAACACAAGTAGCGAGTTGAACATCGTTCAGAAGATGGTTATCAGGTCTAAAGAACAACCAGTAGTGCCCTTAGGAGCATTAGCTACCACTGGTGCCATTATCTTGGCCGCCAGGTCCATGAAGAGAGGTGAAAAGCTTAGAACGCAGGTGTATTTCCGTTACAGAGTTGTTTTCCAATTGGTTACGTTGGTTGCTTTGGTTGCTGGTGGTGTAATGGTGCAACAAGAATCCGAGGAACAGAAAAAGACTCGTGAAGACAAATTGAGAGAAAAAGCCAAACAAAGAGAAAAATTGTGGATTGAAGAGTTGGAAAGAAGAGATGCCTTGATTCAGGAAAGAAAACGTAGATTAGAAGAATCTAGGGCTGAATTGAAGAAAATGGCCGAAGAGGGTTTCAAGCAAGAAAACGACAACAATAAAGAGAAATGAATTGATCCGTGAAGCTTACGAAACACACACACATCATGTACATACTATTACCATTACCATAACGACATGACCTACTCCATTATATAGCATATCATAATTGACAGTCATATAAGATTTGTTCAAACCATTGTATCTCCTACTGCACGGAAGTTAGCTGTACATGAAAGCTTTCAATGTTCCTGTGGTTCGCTGCTGAATATGTCGAACATCTTGGGGTACGATGTTTACATAGGATTTGACGAATAAAACTAAGTCCCCAAATACAGTTCTCACAAGGGAACTCATGAAGTGACCACTAATTTGAGGATGCCAGAAGAAGAGCCAATGATTTAATGTAGAATAGGTTAAAGAATTACGTTAACATTGAAGTCGTAATTCAAGGAATAGCCAAAGATCTTACTATTATAGATAAGCAACCGTTTTATTACTGAATTTTCCACTCGATCGGTAGATGAAAACCTATTCCAAGTCGATATTATTCATTTGTTTCTACTTAAGCAGCTCTTATTACTGAGTTGTGAATTTTTGTGAAATACTAATTGCTACCCCATTCTCTGCTTCGAGTCCACACCTAGAATAGTGAATAGCACTCTATTCTTATCTTGAAACAAATTATCATTTGATATTTTACCTGAAGATTATATATTTTATCCAGTTATATAGAAGGCATAGGTTTGTATCTGTAGAAGAATACCGAGAGAGCAATAAACGGTTTATCAGTTTAATTTCACTCCATAGACTATCACGTCAGTGTAGCGAAAAATCAATTTTCAAGGCAGGGTTGCAAAATATACGACTAACGTAAATTTGAAATAAAATTCTTTTGACAACCCAACTTCTACAATAATAGATTTTAGTACTATTTCACTAATTACTACTTGGTTATTTATCCAACATTCTCTTGTGTTCAAAAGCTCCAATTTGGGACCAAATATGTTGTATCTTATCTGCGACAATATGATTTTAAGACTCCTCACTATCCTCATTTCTCACAAGACAAAGTATAGTACCACTGGACTATTTCCTGGGCTGCTTTTTTTTAGTGATTGATCTTTGGTCTTGTGCTTATTGTATTGGAAAGGTCCTAATATAGGTAGATAAATCAAAGAAACAAAGTTAAAAATTTTACTTTTTTTACTTTGTTTTTCGGTAATTGAATTCAAGGTCTCTACTCAAAGCAGTCTCCTTTCATGCATACATGATTAGATTCAATGATAAATGATGGACCCATCATTACTACTTCGCACTCAATGGTCGATATTTGAAGTTCATAACAATATTCGTTTGAAACACATCTGGAAACAATCTACATACAAAATTTCTATTATCTCAGCTTAATAATATATTTGGACTTGATGATATCATGATTTCATTTGGTTAGTCTGTTAGGCAGCAGTAAGCTTTTCATATACATCTGAAATATCCAATTCTTGATCCTGTAGTTCATCATTGAGAGGATCTGTCCACCCAACACTGGTAGTAAATCCTTCTGAGAGAACAAGAATGCTTGCCTCTCCACAAGACGTGAATAAATAATCAATACGCCATTTATCGAACTCGATAGATCTCTCGCTGTTGAGATCACACTTTAGGCCAAACGTTGTATCTTTGGTGTATTTCTCAATTTTTGATATTAATTTCTCTACATCCTCTAAATCTTCGTCTATGACAATAGCCCTGTACTTACCCTCATCCACATTATGTTCTTCTACCTGTGAACTTTTTATTCTGTGTATCTTATTCTCTATCCCATCCGCACATAGTTGTTCTTCTTTGTCACTTATGAATAAAATGCTCTTGCTTTCTTCTGAATCTTCTAGTTGCAATAGCTGGTCCAATACTAGCCAACCAGATTCCGTAGTTATCAACTCTTGGCCACCTTCATCGGTTTTATTGATAAGCTGTCTCACTTTTGTCACGACTTTACTGTGAATTTTTGAATCTTCCCAGGGGATAGTTAATTTAACCGACTCAATACCTCCTGGAATGGACTGTGGATATCTATCTCTTTCTATGATTCCCAGTATTCTGGTTGCCATATTATTATCTTTCTCTTTATGAATTTCAAAACCATTAGTGTTCTCATTTGCAATCTGGACTGGCTTCAATCTACAAGTAAAGAGATGGAATTCCTCATACTGTTTCCTTTCGTGTTTCGGCAAAAAAGGGAACTCCGGATTCAACTTCGAAGTGTCTCTGTGTTTCAAATGTGAATGGAACATAGCCAATCGTGCTAGTGGTGCTGTAGCAGACATTATAGGCAGTATGGCTGCAACTTTTGGATCGAAACTGAATTATTTATCCACCACGAAAAGAAAATGCTATACTTACTAAAAGGACGAACTGAACAGGCTTATATATACTTCTCAGACTAGAAACCACTTTCCACCACAGTCCAGTTGGTGGTATAAGGATCGCATTTTAGTTCTTAGGAATAAAGATACTATTTCTAGATAATTCATCATGGCACGTGATTTTCTCGAACCTAATTGGGAAAATAATGTTATAAAAGTAGATACTTACTTAGGGATACATTCTATTTGGTATAACAAGTTGTTAATAAACAGTATAAAACGA
The DNA here is from genome assembly GCA_030564745.1 of Scheffersomyces segobiensis. Taxonomy (NCBI): domain Eukaryota; kingdom Fungi; phylum Ascomycota; class Pichiomycetes; order Serinales; family Debaryomycetaceae; genus Scheffersomyces; species Scheffersomyces segobiensis. The sequence goes on from JAKTZB010000005.1 coordinate 862,187, forward strand.
ATTGAAATGGTCGCAGTAGACTTAAGAAGTAATTTTATTTTTTTCTTTATCGTAGCGTAAAACTTCTTATTTTCAATTCTCTGTACCGCTAATATTGTACTCTTTGAAGAAGGAATAGTAGTCGTCCAACATTTCAATAATACCGTGGTTACCAGACGTTTCAGTTGTAGCAGATGACGATATACTAGTAACATTTGTTGAATATAAGGCTTGTACCAAAGATTGGATCTTAATCAAACCCTCTTTTGCTATCAAGTCTCCAAGAGAATTTATTAACCTAGGCGAGAAGTCAGAGTACCATCTGTGATTCCAGACAAGCAACTTGATTGTACTTTCCAATATTCTTTCGTTCAACTGGTTAAGCTTTTTGGTGTAGTTTGGCTGGTATGAGTTGTTTGGATCAGAGTTGCCGGAATTGGTAATGATTCGCGATCTTTCCATCTGGTAGTATTTTAACATTTCTCTTTGAGATTTGGCTGAGAATCGGCCACTCAAGGCGTTGGCAAAGGCTACAGAACCTTCTTTGAAATGCTTTAATCTGTATGCAATAGAACCTAAGATCTCCCATTCCAAGGTGGTCTTCTTGTACTCCATCTGCTGGGCCTGGAAGTGAAGAGATTCTGCCTGCCACATTGTGTAGGCACGCAAGTCCTCATACAACAACATAAATAAGTTGTCCAACCATCTCTCACATAATCTTTTTCTCTTGAACTCGTCTTCCAATGAGTCTTCCTCTTCTTCTCCCAAGATAGTATCACTTTCTTCTTCTTTTTTGGGCGACTTGATAGCTGTAGTAGAAGAAGCATCGTTGTCAGGAGAAGGTGCCTCTGGATTCAACGACGATTCACCATTGAGTGTAGACACCGTAGAGCTCTTCCTGATATTACCGTTACTTGAACTGTTTCTGTCTTTACGATATTCTTCTTCCATTACAAATACCTTTGCACGGTACTTCAACAATGTCTGCCAGCCTGTTTTAACTACGATGTCAGTCAACAAGTCGTATGCTTTTGCAAAGGTTGATTTCAAGTTGGCAGCTGGTAAACTGGCAAGCTGAGGATCCAAGTTTCTCTGCTCATTGGCAACATCTTGGCTCAACAAATACGATACGTCTTCCAAAGTGACATCCACAGGGGAAGGTAAATGTAAGTCCTCGTTGCCACCTCTCAAAGGTACTACTCTTTTCAAGGTGTACTTTTCCTTGTGCGAATTCATCGGACACGAGTTCAACGTCAACAACGCGTTCTCAAAATCGCCTAACTTGGTATACACTTTCACTAACATTGACCAGGACTTGAAGTCAGAAGGAGCTGATTTCACAGCCTGCTTTGCTAAATCCAAAGCCAAATCGTTTCGCTTCTTGTTCATACAGAATTCGGTCTGCAACAATAACAACTCTGCATCACGTCTATCTTTGGCTACACCTTCGCTCATAGTAGTGACAGCTTGAATTTCTTCGTCCTTAAGCAACAACACTTGAGCAATTAACGAGATTACACTGGGTTCATTCTGTTCGAGTCGCTTGAGGATTTCTAAAGCAGAATCGTAGGACTGCATCAACTGTACACATTTCAAGAATCCGTCTACCAAGTAATTGGAGATCAAAGTAGGCAGTGGAATTTCTACACCACAGCCTAGTTTGGGGCCCTCGTAAAACAACTTTTCGAAACCAGCCAAAAACGTCGCCAACACTTGCTTGCTGCCGTCATTGAACGGATTGACCTTACGAATCTCAACGAGACCACCAACTTTGTTGTTTTCGTCGTCGTCTGAATCGAGTAACGATCTGACTATAGAACTTACGAAAGTCTCTAGCCACAACCGATCCAACTCATCGCTCAGGATCTTATCATGGATCAACTTACCGTCGTTATTCACTACAGAGGACTCGAACTTACCTGGCATGTGAACAGTAACACGCATATCGAGTTTAGAAAAGGCGTTGTAAGTGCAATACGTCATCTGGGGAACCTTCCAGTGCTTCTTCTCACCAAACCAATAATGAGATTTAGACGACATCAAAGTAGCCAAACCCTGCAATTGCGCGGCTATAGACGCGGAATTAGAAGTGTCAATGCCAGTGAAGTAGAGAAATGTCCCGATCTCCAGTCCTTTCTTCGAAGTGACCAGATGCTTGTAAATGTTACACAAGTCAGCCGGACCCAAATCTACAAACGAGTGCAAGCGGCCTGTCCGCTCAATAACCGACGAACCAAGGTAGTCCTCTTTGGCTTCAGGAATGGAAGCCATGGTGGGAGGAAGCATGGTGGAATTGATTTGCTGGTGGGAGAAATGGGAACAAAACAATGAAGATAGAATCGGTGTTGGACTAGATGTACTCGTGTTGATCTTGGACGGAGCATCACGTGATGGGCTATGTATCAAAAGAGTTGATATGAATAAAAATATATACCAAATCTCATGAATTCTTTTGGGATACTATGTTATAAATAGATATATATTGGGTATATATAATAAATAAGATATTTGAAATATAATTTATTAATATTATGTATATGAAATTTTGGTGAAGACATCGCAATTTGAAAAAGTACTGTAATTTAAAAATGTATTGTTTATATTAGCTGAATTTTATTAGTTCATGTTAGTTAATGTATGGAACTGTAAATGCTATATTGACAAAAATAGATTATAAATTCATATAAATTAAATTGTAGCATTAAGAAAGATATGTTGGAAATGTTACGTGAAAAAGATAAGGTGATCGTGCTTTCTTAATTGAACATATATGAAAGTATATGGTAGTGCTGTTTTACTTAATGATGAGTTCAATACTATTTTGTATTCGTTGATACTCTATTGTTGCACGATAGATAGAGACTAGACTCGTTGCTTCTTCTTCTCTAGGTCGTCTTCTACGGGCTCGTCGTCGATAGTGTCCCAGTCACGGGCCGTCAAGCAGTACCTTTCAGGAGGTAAGTTCAACCCCCATTTTGGAATCACTGGAGGAAGACTCTTGGAGTTTCTTTCTTCGGCCAACTCCAAGAGCAACTCCTTGGGCGGAGTGGGCTTGAACTGGTAGTTTGTTCTGGCGGCTATGGCCAACCGTATGTCGTCGGTGTTGACAGTACTATTGGCCGTGGAATTATAGTTGGATGTGGATGGTTTGGCATGGTCATTATATACGAGGGCATCCTTCAACACAGACTTCGTGTATCCTGAAAATGGTTAGTATCCTACGCATTATGCTCACTAAATAGCTATTGCCTCTTTTCACGGTAACTTACTATGCGCAAAGTCCATGAGCTGTAATGGTACATGGTCTTCGTAGTTCTGGATTCCCTGTGTTGCAAATATCAAATGTAACAATCTGACGTCTCTGGGTACGACTGCGGTCTGCAATTGGCCAGAATCGGACGCTTCTGCGCCATTCCCGGTTATTGTCCCGTTTGACTGAGCTGTAGTACTCATTGAATTGAGCTGTATGTATTAAAGGTATGATATGAAGATAGGATAGTTCGAGTTATTCAACGATTCAATGTTGTTTGTTATTAGCTATAAATCGAAATTGTTAAAGAATTTCGCAGGTTTCAGTACATTAATGTGAAAAGCAGGTTTATACGACTATATGGAAGTTTCTTTTATGTTCAATACTCAAGTGGATCCAGTTCTGGTTGTACGTTTTGCTTCTTGTCAAACGAGTATACATCTTGACAATTCTGTCTCCTCTATTCATTTTTGTTTCGGACTCGGTTCTCGCACTAAAATCTCATTTCCCTATAAGCACATATGCATCTAAATGCATATATGAACTTCGCTTACATAAATAAAGATAAGCTATGTAAACAAGTTATTAAATATAAGAATCTCTTTCCTTAGGCAAGTAGCTCTCCACATCTTTTGAACACAACTTCATCAATGCTGAAGGCGAAGAGGCTCGAGTCGGAAGTGGTAGAATCCCCGGACGACATACAGATCTCAGTTCCGGACGTTGCTCATACCCTCATACGACCCTTCGAGTTTCTTGTCAACTCCGAAGACAATTGCCACCGGCACGCGTTAGTCATTCTTAACCAACTGCTAGCAGGTATAGATGTGCCGCGGCTATGGTCCAATACAGAATTGCATGTTTGCGCAGATGGAGGTGCCAATCAATTGTACAATTATTTCGCAACTGCTAGCAAAGCATTCCCCCATTTGGATTCTGAACAAAATAGTGAACATAGCAGTGATCTCATCCGCCAACAGTATATTCCACAGTTTATCGTAGGAGATCTAGACTCATTACGTGACGATGTTCGCTACTACTACGAGAGAAAAGGTACACGTATTATTCCACAGTACACCCAGTATTCTACAGACTTTTCTAAAGCTATAGCCATAGTCAGATTGTACTACTATTCTGAAGGGCTGAGACAGGTAATAGTTGACGAACCCATAGACTCCAACAATGGGCTTGCCGAGTTGATTGAGAAATATGAAGCGGATAGCAGGCAAGAAGAAACGGTACGAGTTTACATCTTGAGTGGAATCGGCGGTCGTTTCGACCAGACCATCCATTCGATTTCACAGCTCTACATACTCAACCAGACCCATCCATTTCTCCAGCATTTCTTCATCACAACCAGTGATCTCATTTTCCTTCTTAAAAAAGGCGTAAATTACGTATCGTATCCCAGCAAAACAACGTTCCATCTGGCAAAGGTTCCTACCTGTGGCTTGTTACCTTTGGGCAACTCGAAAGTTGTGATAACCAGTCACGGGTTAAAGTACGATGTCCGCAAATGGGGAAGCGATATGCTTGGAAATGTTAGCTCCAGCAATGGGATCAGTGGCGTGGATGGTGTTGTTGTTGAAGTATCTGGCCCACTTGTCATGAATATCGAAATGGAGCATAGTGTAGATGATCTGAAAAGTACAGAATAGAGAGAATAGCAGAGACAACATGGGAATTTATAGAATTTTTTTAATATTTCAATGAAGCAATAGCACTCACCGTTCATAATTGCAGGTATCAGTAGGATGGCTCACGGATAATGACTTCAATATAGACTTAGGCTTGGTTAGACTTCTCTAGTATTCTTAGTATATATTGTGTCACATGACTATGCACGTTACTCTAACAGAATGCACAGAACCTGTGAGATTTTTCAAGTAAAAGTATGAAAAAAATGTTGATCGACAAAACTTCAGTTCAACCAAACGAGCCTGTTCTATTCAAGCGAGAACTTTTCACCGCCTCGGCCATGTTCAGATATTCATTGGTGTTTAGAGGTTTGGCCTCCGTTCCAAGAATGAGCGCTTCCAGATTGTTGTCATCCATTTCCAAACCAACTTTCTCCAATACTATTGCATTCACAACACCCAGAAATTCTATATTAGCATCTATAAATATCATGAACAACTCTATTCCCCACATAACTCCTTTCAAGCCACAAATGGAGATTGTTGAGCCATCTGCTGTAGAACAGGAAGACGATACTGTGTACTTAGACTCTGTGTTAAGAAAAAGAAGGTTGAAGATGAAGAAGCACAAGTTAAGAAAGAGAAGAAGAGAACAAAGATCATTGAAAAAGAGATTGGGCAAGTTGTAATCAGGATAGAAAAGATCTTGTTCAAAGTCAAAACACAAATTAGAGCGGGTGATTCTATGTGAATCCTAAATCATATAGTCAAAAGTATGTTCATCACTCTCATCTTCATATCATTGTCTTAATTTTCATTGTAAACTGGTGGCTGAATTGTCAGTCGTAACTTCATGTGATTATCCGATATACATTGCAAGTAACCAGTCTATATCACAAAGTCGTATACACATATACATCCATACCATTAGCCTATATTGGTATACATTCTGTACATACTTAATACAACATATTATTTGTATATAAATTACGTTGCCTACTTCTACATCAATAGTGTCGGTCTGAGGATATAGCTTCTTATCAGGGCAAAGTAGACGTGTCTACTTGAGACCTTCGTTGTCTTGATTGATTTATAATCTTTTTGCCATAGTGTAAGAGTCATCGTATACTCTCTGTATATAAACCAAGTATGAAAATTGAATATTTCATTCGTTTATCTTTTTCATACTATTGTGTTTATCAAAACAATTAAAGCAATGAGTACCGTTACTTTTGTCACTGGCAATGCCAACAAGCTCAAGGAAGTGATTGCCATTCTTGCAGGCTCTCAAGGCGGAGAATCGAAAGTTGGAAATTTCACTATTGTGAATAAGTCATTAGATCTTGATGAGCTTCAAGGCACTATAGAAGAAGTCACAATCCACAAGGCTAAAAGTGCTGCTGAGATTCTTGGAGGTCCAGTGTTGGTAGAGGATACCTGTTTGGGATTCACAGCCTTTAATGACCTTCCGGGCCCATACATCAAGTGGTTTGTGAAATCGGTTGGTTTACAAGGTTTGGTTGATATGCTTTATAAGTTTGAAGACAAAAGTGCCAAAGCCATTTGTACGTTTGGATACTGTAAAGGACCAGGACAGCCAGTTCAATTGTTCCAAGGAATAACCAAGGGCTCCATTGTAGAAAGCAGGGGTCCTACCAACTTTGGCTGGGATTCGATCTTCCAGCCTGATGGGTTCCACAAGACGTATGCTGAGCTCGATAAAGAGATCAAGAATAGCATCTCGCATAGATTCAAAGCCTTGGATAAGTTGAGAGACTTTCTTGTGAGCCAATAGATAATAAACAAAATAGAACTAATAAAGAAAGATAGAATGACAATGTAAGATACAATAAGTAAAGTAGTAGTAAGTGTCTAATGAAAGTATCAATGGACAATAATTATAACGAAGTAATAGTTAAAACGATTTCAATGTGAGATTTATTTATTCAGCTAATAAATAGTCGATGCAACGAATGTTGGAAAACAAGAATAGAGAAATAAAAACTAGAGGTACGTTTCGTAAGTGTCGACGAAAGCCGATCGTAATAGTATGACTGATCTGTTCTAATCAAAACAGCAATAAATATGGGGATCTTAGAATGGAATGAATTCAAGATGCATAGACAAATCTAAACGGTACTGATATAATGATATTAATATAGAGATCTTAATGAACTATAGTATATGACTGGATGCTGGTGAATATTTGGTTAGTTGAAGATTCCTTTGATCTTGTCAAATAAGCCCTTCTTCTTTTGTTGTTGCCTCTTCAAGTTCTCACCGTGGCTGGAAACAGCAGCCAAGTTGGGTACTTCTTCGGAGACTCCGCTACTATGAGACTTGTTCGAAATTACATTTCCAAATCCACCTCTACCTACAGAAAACGACTTGTTAGAAGTCACGGCACACAAGTCCTGTTTGTGTGTGGGTCCATCTACGTCTTGTAACTTGCGAGTAAGTTCTGGGTTGTCGTTATTAACCATGTTGCCGTAGCCTCCTCTACCTGTAGATACCTTCTGTGTAGTAAGCTGTGGCGTGTTGGAGCCTATAGGCACTAATTTGGGCGAAGGAATCTCACTGGACGACTTGATGTTACCAGCACCGCCTCTTCCAGTGGAGTAGTACACCTTCTTGTTAGGTTCTTTACCAGTAGGAATATTCGATCCACTTTCATCCGTGCGGGAAGGAGAAACCTGAAGTCCTGGAAAAGTAGATCTGGAAGCAGGAGTAAAACCGTTAGATGTAGTTGCTGTCAATGTGGACGAGACATGGTTATTATTGGATGTGATGGTTGACGAGGAATGTATGTTACCAGCACCTCCTCTTCCAGTAGAATAAGCCATAGTTAGAGAAACAGATATATAAATGAAACGACTTAATTAAAGATGATGAAAATTGAAAACACAAGCAGTAACAATATTTGAAAATGGTTTGGATGGTCAAAATAAAACCAAAGTAAAACAATTCAATAGAATCGCTACATTCTGGTAGTTATATTGAACTCCCTCCGTAGTTCCACAAATTCAATTCCAGCGAACATAGTGACCCAAAAAGAAATTAATCACTCATAATTTTCTTGGAGAAACTATTATAATCTCGTGACACTGTCCACATGAAAAGTGCCCCGGTTCCGCTATACAGTGCTTTCATTTTCTATTCAAACGAGCGACCGGAATTTGCTCATACTACCGGGTCTAAATTATTCATACGAGGGGTCGAAATTGGTACAAACCATCCGGTCAAAATTATTAACACTAGGGTCGGAATTTATTCATACTAAACCCCAGAAAATATTCAAACCAACCATTGGGAAATTGTTAATACCACCTTGGAAAAAGATTCATACCACGGACATATAAACAGCAGCTGTATTAATGTAACTCTATCTGGTATTGATACAATGCGGTCGATTAGCATTGCTGTACAAATTCAATAGACCGAACACCAATTTTTTGCACCGATTTTCAACAACTTTTTTTATCAAAGACTACAACTTTTTTGGAAGAGAGATAGTCACAATGTGATTATTAAATATAATAGAATATAAAAGATAAATAATCTTATTGTAAGTAAACATGGATTTCAATTCTAGGGAACTTCCTGTTGGGTTCATCGACGGTCCTGATAATAGATTCTATTCTCGTCTAAATGATATGACTGTTGAGTCAGAGATGGCACCAGGGCAAGCATGTTTTAGCTACAGAGACTACAAGAATTTAACGACATCAAACAAAGAAATCCAGATAGATAAAGAAGACGATACTGGATTTGAATTCGATATAGATATTGGCGAAGAAGAAACCATAGCAAGGAAACACAGAGGACAGTACAGATATTACGATAACGCTACCAAAGAAATACTTTGTGATATGGTCTATGAAGAAGGAACTTCAGCATACACGGCAGCCAAGATCATGTGCATTCCATTGCAAACTGCTTACACTTGGAAAGGATATGGAACAAGAATGTTTTTGATATGTTGAATGGTCAAACTTCCCAACCAAAGAGGCGAGGAAGTAATCCACTTCTCACTGATGAACCCGAAAAGTTCGTGCAAAACATGGTAATGGACAACGCAACTGTAACTCTCGATGACATATTGAAGGCTCTCAAAGAAGCCTTCAATAATGTAAGAGCCAAAGCTTCAACGGTATATAATTTCGTGACTAAGGTCTATAAGCTTAGTCTTAAAAGAATTTCGAAGTAGGCATTAAGAAGAGCCCTGGATGAGCTCAGACAAGAAAGACTTGAATTGGCAAATGAATATAAAGTTAGGCTTGTCTTTAGCCTGAACTGTATTTTTGTAAATGAAGCTGGTTTTAACATCAGCATGAGACGTGAATATGGATGGTCGGCGGTGGGTGAAAAGGCAGCTCTTACTGTTCCTGTGACTCGTGGTCTTAACGTTTCATTTCTTGGTGCCATCTCACCTCAAGGTTTTATCGAGTTAAAGACTAGAACGCCTGCATCATCCAATAAAAAAGAGAAAACTTGACAATGGTAAGTATGAATCTGATGCAGTGAGCAAAGTCACCCCTGCTAATCACTTCTACTATTTCATAAAGTCAATCATTCAACGAGTGAAAGAAAATCCCGAGTTAGGAGACTTACGTAGGATTCTGTAGACATGCCTCAAGACATTCCCAAATGTGCTTGGAACAGGAACTTTTCTAAATGGTTAGAGAAAACATAGAATTTACAAAAAAGTACATGAAACATAAAATGTGAAAAATGTACATAAATAAAGTGCATATACGAGATACATTTCGAATTGTAACCAGGGGGATATTCAAACTTAGAGGAGGTCTGTAATTAAATTATAAGGTTTCCTTTTAGCTACTACGAAGTTGCTCCCAGGCTGTGGTATGAACAAATTTCTTGACTGGTATTAAAAATTTCCAAGAGCTGTTATGAATATATTTTGAGGTTTAGTTTGAATAAATTTCGACCACTAGTATTAACGATTGTGACCTGATGGTTTGAACAAATTCCGGTCTCTATTCCGAATAAAAAATGAAATCTCTGTATATGGCGTGGATGATAAAAAAGCAACAGGGTCCTGTTAAGTAAATCACAAATGATCAAGAAGCTCACACACCACTTACATGGAGTTAGCGATTTTTATAGCAGCGAAAATTACACCAAAGCCTTGAAAATGAAAATGGTGTATTTTTACATTCCAATCAGAGATGCTCGCCTATATTTTATTTAAGTTTTCCATACTTTCGACTTCAATTGCAGGTTAACTACTAACTGAGCTGAAATTTCTGAAAGTTAAGGGTCCTAATTAGTCTTGCTTAGCGGTCTTTTTAGCGAGTTCGCTTATTCAAAGTGGTGGCGATCCTGGAATTTCCGAACAGAATATTCAAACGTCAAAAATGCACAAATTAAAGTTTCGACTTGCCCAACTACAATGATCGGAACTTTAATTTAGTGTCCGCGTTTGGTTTCGCCAAAATAGGTTTTCTAGCAGTTTTCGATGACGGTTGACATTGGAGCTTGTTGCTATTTTTCCTGCGAATTCAATCACAATTCTTACCAATCGGGAACAGTTCACTTCTGTAGGGGAAAAAGTGATCTTGCAAGTTTCTTCGAGTTGGGATCGTCCGACCTCGAGAATATACTAATAATAATAATAATATCTGAATGTACATTCCATGTCAGATGAAATATTTTCGGTAATGCAGTAGGTACAACATTTTCCACAACTACCTTTGACACCTCTCTTAACAAGACTTCGTCCTCTTCTCAAGTCGCACAATTACTTGGTGAACTTCGGCCAAAAATATTAGCGAACATGATTGACCAGGAAGTACTACTGGGATTGTTGAATCCATGGATCTCAGAAATGTATCATCCTAATGCTGAATTCTAAGCAACAGCACTAAATAAGAGGCTCAATGGGTTCAGTTTAAGAAGAAATCGATTTCCGAGAATTTTACCATTGCAATCTGAAAAAAGTACGCAAATTACCCATAAAATACAAATCAATTTCAAGCACTAAAAGTATACGGAATGTTTTATAATTAGCCAGAACCATTTCTCTCAATGTAATGTAAGACTTTCGCCAACAAACTCGTAGAGGAGTTGCTTGTGGTTGTAATCTAGATTTGAATGTTGAAACTGGTCAGCTGCTATAGCAATCGCTATAGGAAAGAATGAAATGAATGCTAGAACATCCAATTGTACTGTTATTTAATAGATATTATGGAGAATTGATTCTGCAAAAAGCAGTACACGTTTCTTCAAATCGAATCAACGGCTATTTTGTTAATTCTTCGGTTCCTTTTTCTAAAATAATATTCTAGTCAAGCAATGATGCTTCAATTCGTAAATAGCGATAGACTAGGGTAGACAACCTATCTAAGAATACCATACTCAGTTACCACTACACCTTCTAACTTCACTATGAAAGCAACAAACCTTC